>APFE030058275.1:29715-93903 GCA_000404065.3 Pinus taeda
TGAGAAACTACAGAAGGTGTAGAAGTTTGAACAGTAGACTAGACAGGTTGCTGGGATGAACCAGAAACCAAGGGTTGTCCAGTTTGAGATGACAACTGCGCATTCGGTTGCAAGACCTATTGGGATTGAGATGAATCCCACACTAAATTTGTTCCGGGGTATGGACCCATAACAGGTTGAGGATATTGAGGACCATAACCAGGTTGAGAGTAGGGCTGATAATATGATTGACCAAAAGGTGGTTGGTAACCTTGGGTTGGGTACTGACCTTGGGGTTGATAACCCTGAGGCACGTATTGATACTGGGGTTGACCTTGAGGTACATATTGATATTGAGGTTGACTTTGAGGTACATATTGAGTCTGGGGTTGACCTTGAGAAACATATTGATATTGAGGTTGACTTTGAGGTACATATTGAGTCTGGGGTTGACCTTGAGGAACGTACTGTCCCGTAGGTATGCATTGTCCTTGAGGTCGCCCCTCAGGCGCAAACTGAGTACCTTGAAGTTGCCCCCTAGGTAAAAACTGACTACCTTGAGGTTGCCCCCTAGGCGGTGACTGACCACCTTGAGATTGAGGATTGGGAATAGAACCTGACATCATGAGAATATCTTCTACACTCAATGGTTTAGTGCCATTATTTCTAGTTAATAACCCTTGTTCAATAGGTCGAGGAGACGCTCTCGAAAGAGTACCAGAAATGGACTGATACCCAGCGGGAATAGAAGGACCGTCGTATAAAAAGGCTTCCGGAGATTGAGAAAACATGGACGACTATTTTGACATATTCAATGGAGGATAGTAACCTCTAGGTGTTGGGTGATAAGAAATACAAGGTGGTGAAAAACTTAGTACCGAGTTTTCCAAAAAATTAGTCAATGAAAGATACCAAGCACTGCTCCTAGGTGGACTGTAAAAGATTGATTCACACTCCCTAAGGTCTAAAACAGGTCGATCTTCTGGAATAGGGATGCCTTCTTCTTTTTCCGGAATAGCAAGTTCTTCAATAGCTATTAGTCCAGAAGGAAGATTTTGGGTAATTATTCTTTCTACCCTAGGTGAACTAGGACCACTAGAAGCTGGAGAGGCAAACACCGATATTGGAGTAGAAACAATTTCAAATTCGGGTTCAGATATTTCAGGTTCTTCACCTATATCACTAGTAGATGAAACACTACTAGTAACTTCTGAAACAGATACAGGCTGCATACTATAATATGCCATTAACGCTGAAAAATCAAGATATCCCACCAAAGCAAATTCTCCTCTTTCAGGTGACCCACTTCTACTTTCTTTAGGAGTTACCAGGGCCCGTAGCCCTTTGGGCTGGCTTGGTGAAAACTCAGGAGGTTGGCCCCGAAGTCTATGGGACTTCCTCGGTAATTCAGCCACAGTTAAAAACTTTTAACTACTTCACACGAAAACAAAGTAAAATCTCAATGAAAACCACCTAAAGCCCCTAAAGAACCAAACAAATTGAATCAGACGCCTAAAGAATCTAGGAGATCAATCACACACAAACAGTAACTTTTCGTACCGAAAACACTAGTTGGTGATGAAATCCAACGTCGCAGAGTTCGATACAGAAATAGCGGTTGGAACAGTTACCCCAACAACCTGCTTAATGAATAAACTGGCACAAGTTTCTCCACTTAACCGTCTCGAGTGAAGAGAACCCCCTAGAAAATCCAAGTTAGTCTAGCCGACGTCTGCTCTAGGTACAGTGGGATCTTCCCGCCACCGTCACCTTAGGAAGAATCCTATAGAATATGGTCACTATGGTTACCAACAGAAACAAATATACCTGGCGGAACAATCTACAATCCGATATGCACGCAAGGGCAGAGTAACAAGCTCAATCCCCTTGAAGGCTCCTTGACATAAACCAAGGTTTACCAACAAGTGACCCCAGGCTCCTCGACAATGGTTAATCTGAGGTTTACCGTTTGTAATACGTGAATATCTGGCGTCGTTCCCAATGAGGAAGGATGGATTCCCACACTGGTTCGGACACGATCTCGTGCTTCTCCTTTAAGAGGAGCTTTCCTAGAGCATAGATGCAACAATTGGATTTCTCTCCTACCGCAATATACAACTACTTGTTTGTTTTACTATCTTGGAGAGTTAAGTACTCCCTACTCCAAGACACTAGCCTAAGCTATGTTGGTGTAATAGAGCCCTAGAAATAAAAAGATTTCTAGATTAATTTTACTTTAAGTGTTATTTATTGGTTTTTGATTAATTCAAGAGGTGCAGAGATGAAACTTGTGGTGTGAAGACTCGACTCGAAATCACTAAAAAGATGCACTGAAGATGATTAAACAATATTTTCTCTTCAATGAACTTCTAGCTAGGAAAGAGTTTGAGAATGCAAATGCGTGTAAACACAAATCTTTCTTAACAAACAAATTAAAAGAAGAGTTTTTGTTCCAATGCTCTCAAAACGAGACAACTAGTTATTTGCAGAAGAATTTCCTTTTTCATTCAAACGCTCAAATGCTACCAAAACAAACTTTTTCAAAAGAGTTTTTTGTATTTTTATAAAAACACTCAAAACTATGACTAAAGCAAATCTGAGAAAACTATGAATAAAGCAAATCTTAAGATCTACAAACTATAAAAAACTACTTGAAGTAAAAGCTTACAAAATGTTTTTGTTTTTCAAGGATGTTTTACTTGGAAATAAGCAAACCAAGGACTAACTTGTCTAGAATCACAAATTAGTCAAAAACAAGTGATTTTTGTTCCTTTTTGTAAAAGTGAAATCCAAACTTTTAACACAAGCTTTTCGAAGTTTTGCAAAGAGAAAACACAAGATGGATTCCTCAACAAAGGTAGACTTTGCAAATGGTCAGACTCATAAGAAGGCCAGTAAAAACCAAGGTGATCTGAGGCTTCTACGTTTCTAAGATCTGATCTACTACACGACCAAAATGAAAATCAAGACCGGCAAACAAAACTTCTAGGAAATTCACCTAAAACCCTAACACCAATGAAATTAGACCAAGGAAAGCTTTTGACAAGTCACATGCAGGTCTGGGCAGAGGATAACAACACCTAAACCAAAATAAAACTAATTGAAAGAGTAAAAGTCAAGTTTTTCAAAAGTTTAGCAAGGTCCGCAGGCTCAGAGTTTGCACAGGTGCGTGCACGCTCTATGTGCAAAGTAAACATGCGTAGAGGTACGCACTGTGATACAAGCACAGGGTGCGGACTTCTCCTAAAGTTATGAAAAGCCAAAACAAACTAGATCCACTAAATCCACCCAATTCCACACACAACAAGCCAAAAACAGAAACAAAAAGGCAAGTTTCTCAGGTCAAAGTAAAAACAAGGAAAACATCAAGTCCCCAGCGGAGTCGCCATTTTGTCACGCAAAATGAGTCGAGGTTGCGGACAAGATCGACCTTCCTAGTATCTAAAGATATCTAGTGACAAGCAAGCCAATAAAAAACTATCTTTCTCTAAATATGCAATTAAAACAAAGGCAAACAAGTATTTTAGGCCTACCTTGGGTCCAATGCAAGTTTGTGGAAGCCTCGCTCCCTCACTCCAAATGAGCTTCCTTGAAGTGTAATTCTGCAAAGACAAACAAGCAAACAATTAAATAGCACCTGAAAAGCCAATATCATAAAGCATATTCATCATAATGATCAAGGAGATTATGAAACAAACCACACAAGACAATTTGTTGAGAAAAATGAATCTGATTGTATTAATTCAAATGAAGAAGAACTTTACAACCTGTGCCTTGATGCTATACAAGCTCCTCCCAGGGTCCGACAAGAAGTCTCCTCTACTTTTACAAGTTTCACTCACTTCCCAATGAAACCAAAAGGTATGTGATCTCTCCTCTCAAGTTTAACTAGGAAGTCCCAATTCCATTAACATTTACCCTCAAAATGTTGAGCTTCTAACCTCTCCAACAACTGACCCAATGCCTTAATTTATAGTGCAATGGAGGGAAGTTACTAGGTCCTCCTTCAAAGGGATAAAGCCCTCTTTCAAAGGGATAGCTCCTCCTATCAAGGAATTAGCCCCTTCTCTTTTGGGATGCATGAACCACCTTGGAGCGAACAATCCACGTAAAAATCCTTCTATAAACATCTAGATTTAACCCAAAGGTGAGTTTTTTAGGATAAACTTGCGCCTTCTTGACTTTTACAGGGGTACGCACCCACCCCTTTACAGATAGAGCGTGCAGGTACGCAGGTAATATGAACAAAGGGTGCGGGTCCGCAGGTAAAAGTAGGAGAAAGTGTGGAACCAGAGTAATATTGATTTTTAATGTCTTTCTCTCATTTGCAAAGCTTGACATGAAGAGTTAAGGTCTGAGACTTGCTTAGGAGGCTAGTATAAGTGATGATAGACCCATATTGACTGCAAATAATCATGGTGACGATATTTTTGTGTAACACAAGGAACAAGGAAAGGTAAGAAGGATCAAGCAACATCGGCAAGAATACTTACAGGTAACCTTTTGCATGTGTGATTTCCTAGCTGGTGTGGACATATATGGCTTGGCATGTTGGTGTATGGTTCTCTTGTTGTCAGTGCCATGGTTTTGTAGGCTTATGAGAGTCGATTTCAACCTAGCCTAGCCTTTTTTCAGATGCCATGGTATGTTGGGATGTTGATCTTGGTTTTGAGCTTTGGAATTGCTGGATGGATTTTGGAATTCGGGGCGGAGGTGGTTTCAAGGTTCATTCCCAAAGGCCTAAGAATCCCTTGACTGGTTTTGGCAGGATACACGGTAAAGCCTAAGGGAGCAGTCTCGGTTTAGGGCCTAGTGATCCGGGTTTGGATTGTGGTAAAGTCTGAGACGCAAGGAGATGGAAAATTCCTCAAGGATAGTGATGGATTTCGGATGGCATTCCGAGTTTTGTTCGATTTTGATCGGAGCACCAGTTTTGGTGTGATCACGGTTTGGTGAGGGTGGAGGTGGTTTAACCTCTGGATTCCCTTGGTTGTTCTTGGATTGGTTGTTATATGAGATCCCACATTCATGATTGGAATATGGCACAAGGGTGACTGGCTGAAAGAGAGATTTGGTTCAGTGATGTCTATGGTCGGGTAGTTTGTGGAAGTCTTGAACCTCGTCGGATTTTGCTATGATTAATAAAAGCTAAGTTCTCTTACTTTTGCATTGATTTATATGTGGATTTAATGGTTGTCATATCTCTGATATTTACATGGTTTAATGCTGGTTATAAGCATGGTTAGATGAGTGGTTTATGTCATGGTTATTTCATGTATTTACTTATAATTGTTAAATTGATGGACGCAAGACCTAATTGATGATGTTGTAGCTCAATGGAGAAGGAGATGATCCTTCTTGTTATATTTCATAAGTGGTTTCAGTCATTTATGCTCTGTCTTGTATCCTAGACTTGTAGGTTGCATATTTACTAAGTGTTTGACAAAATGTCTATCATGGTTAGTGTTACACAACATTTTGTCATTGTCCCTATACTCCCCATTCCTTGATCATGGAGTACCTCTACAGTGAACCCTACATGCTTTCCCTTCATGAAGAAACTCCCATTGTGTCCCTCTTCATGAGCAGATCAATTCCCTTTTGCACCATTTCCCTTGAAACTTCTGTTGTGCCCAGTTTACAAGGCTGACACTAATGGCCCTTCTCCCCCTCATGCTGAAATGCAGAGATTAACACTATCCGTAGCGCTGAACGGAGCGACTAAGATTTGTTTCAGTCGCGCTGGTCCTCTTATGGAATTTTTTTTAAATAAAGAGCCGAAGCTTCCAGCTCTAGAAGCTTCGTAACAAAAATCTGGTAAATGGTTTGGCCGGATGGGGTCGAGGATGTCAGTTTGGTCTCCTTTCCCATATATTGATGGAACTACCTCAAGGGATAAGACCTTCTCCCATGAGAAGAGGATCCATCTCCCATCCATTCATCGTATATAAACCTCCCTTTTTCCCAAGCAAAAGCTAGGGTTAATGTTGGTATGGTAGTGCTAATTAAGTTTGGAGTAAAACAACAAGCTATTCATAGTTGTAGCTCTCTAGTTGTGTAAGGGAGAAGTGTGATTTGGTTTGGAGTGAAGCCTAAAGGGAAGAGCCTTAAAACTATTATTGTTGAGGCCATCATGGAATGCTAGCAGAAGTGTGTAGGAACTTGGTCATGTCAGAGGAGAATGGCAACGTTAAGGCAATGGTTGTAATATCTTCTTGATTCAATATATATGCAACTATTGATTGATTTCATACATGATTTGTCACATATTCATAGCTTAATGTTTCTTAACTTGTTAAGTAGGTTGAATTACAATCTGTCTATTATCACAGTTGTTGTTTGCTGTTGTTTACTTGTTTTAGGTGTTTGAAGAAGGAAGCGAGAGATAGTTGGAGTGAGCAAGCAAGGACATCATCAAATGGGATAAGCATACTAAGAGGTAGGCCATCTATATGGTTCTAACCTGAGGAAATCTTCCATAGAATGTATTAGTTGTGGCTAGACCCATTATCAGGCTAAAGGATTTTTTTGTGTCCGCACTTATAATTTTACTTCACCACAAATTGGCGACTCTGTTGGGGACCCAATCCTTTTGCTTGTCTTAGATTTCATGATTTCATGTGAACTTTTCTAGTTCCACTTTTTTCCCTTTGGTTCTGTTTCTTTTCTCCTACTTACTAGCTTGAGTTTGAAATTCATAGTAGCAGATCTGGCCCCTGTTTCATTTTTTTTCTTGGCTCCCTAGATCAGCGCACTTAATCGCTAATAGTCATGTCGATCAACGCGATATCTTAAGAAATAGTCACACCGACCAGCCTCTAGCACTTGTTTTCAGTTAGATAGTCATGCTGATGCCTGTCAGTGAAGATTAAGGGTTGTCCCCAATCTTGGCCAGTGTGTTTTTCTCTCATGATTTTGACCCCGTAAGCCTTTTAGACCGTTTTCTCCCTGACTAGAAAACTTCTTTTCATTTGGTTTTGTTTGCTTGTTGGCTTATAATATTTTTGCTTGATTTTTTGAGTCATTGAGTGGTCAGTGGCACTAGGGCATCTAGATTGTCGTCCATTCAGTTGTTTGTGGACTCAGTGAGTCAATTTGTAGGTGTACTTACTCCTTGCATTTCGTTTGCAATCCTTTTGTGACTTTGACCTCTATTACACAAGTTTGAAAAGTTTTCATTTGCTTGTCTAAACGTTTCTTTTTCAGCATGGATTACATTGCTTGTCTTGTTGTTGGTAAAGTCGGTGAGCCTCTCTTTTCATGTTTTCATTTGCTTGAAGAGCTAATTGTCTTGAGAACTTTTTCATTTAAGTGTTGTATGCGAAAATTTTATTTCGTTGTTTCGTGAAAAATATGAAATTCTAGTTTGTTGCATCATTGTGCTACGATAGCATGCATCATTAGAACTACGATTGCATTGGCATTTGAAAAAGGAAAAGAACTCTTTTTGCTTTTGAAAGGACTGTTAGAAATGTGCTTGTCTGGAAATTAGGAATTGGAATGCATTTTTCATTACTTTGTTTTTTCAAAAAGTGAAGTCGTGAAAGATCATTTTTCTTTCAGTTGCTTGGACGTTTTCATTTGATTGTGTAGTTTCTACCTTCTCTAGTGTAGGCAATTCATCGAATTGAAAGGGTCTTGTCTCATTTAGTTGCATTGTAGGTTTTTCGAGTCGCATCGCTAAGACCTAAAAACTAAAACATAACTCAAGATAAACTTTAAAATGAATTTAATTAACCTAAGGCACATTTGACATTTAACGATCATATCTAGAAGGTCTAGGCTAGAGACGTGTTCTGACATGTTTAAACCTATCAAATGTCATTAGCTTCGGCATTAGACAACGCTAGTATAAATTTATTCTCCCCGTACCATCGGGTATATAACGAGAGATCCCTCTAGGTTGCAATCCTTTATCCTTAGGAAGCTGAGTTGGCCGCCTTGCAAACGTGATACACTGAACACAACATGTGGGTAGATTGCCTACTCATACTTCTCAATTCGCCGGGAGGTATTCTACAGTTCACGGTTGCCTGGTAATCCTGTTTACCTAGATCATCCAAAGCAGTCATTTGATCTTTTTGAGTCATTAAACTTAAAAGATCATCCGAGCACTTGTCCTTTCGAGCTCGTTTCCAATCGAAAGCGATAGAGTCATCTTTGTTTCTTTCTTGACTCTTAAAAGTGAAAGAGAACCATTCTTTTATGCGTCTTAATAATTGATTGCCCATGATCCGATAACACCCTATGGTGAAGTAAAATTATAAATGCGGACACGAAAGAATTACTCTAGCTTGATAATGGGTCTAGCCACAACAAAGACATTCTATGGAATATTTCCTTAGATTAGAATCAATCAAGAGGGCCTACCTCTTAGTCGCTTATCTTGCTTGATGATGTCCTTGCTTGCTCGCTCCAACAATCCCTCACTTCCTTCTTCAAGCTCTTGAAACAAGTAAAAAACAACACACAAACATAATAATATAAAAATTGCAATTCAACCTACTTAATGAGTCAAGAAGCATCAAGACACGAATATGTAATATTACAAAACATGTAGGAAATCAATTCATAGTTGCATATATTAATAAGAAAGAGAGATTACAACCATTCATCTTGAAATCACAGTCTTCCTCTGACAAGACCAGGTTCCCACACACTTCTGCTAGCATTCTATGATGGCTTCAAACAACAATAGTTTAAAGGCTCTTCCCTTTGGACTTCACTCCAAACCAAACACACTTCTCCCTCACACAACTAGATGGATACAACTAGTAATAGGTTGCTTGTCTAATCAAAATAGTATACTCACACTCAACCAACACTCTAACTAGCTTGTGCTTGGGAAAAAGGGAGGTTTATATAGGAAATATGGATGGGAGATGGATCCTCTTCTCATGGGAGAAGGACTTATCCCTTGAGGTAGTTCCATCATTATAGCGGAAAGGAGCCCAAACTGTCATCTTCGACCCAATCCGGCCAAACCATTTACCAAACTTTCGTTACGAAGCTTCTAGAGCTCGGAGCGTCGGCTCTAATTTAAAAAAATTTCCATAACAGGACCGGTGCAACTAGAACACAGCCCAGTCACACCGATCAACGTAGGGAATAGTGCTAATCTCTGCACATCAGCGCGGGGAGACAAAGGTCATTAGCGCCACTCTTGTAAACTGGGCAAAACAGAAGTTTCAGGGGAAATGGTGCAAAAGGGAAATGATCTGCTCATGAAGAGGGACATAATTGGAGTTTCTCCAAGAAGGAAAAGCATGCGGGGTTCATTGTAGAGGTCCTCCAGGATCAGGGAATAGGGAGTACAAGGACAGTGACAAAATGTTGTGTAACAGATGCCCCCTAAAGTGTGAAAGCCGAACCAAAGTGAGGGGTGAAATGCTTTATAAATTAGTGCAGGGAACCGGTCTGCCATCGGAAAACTTGCAAGCAAGTATAGATACATATACATAAACTCAGATCTTTGTCAAATGATACATGAATCATGGCATGGACGCAACCATCTAGAGAATGATCATGTAAACGTATCCAGGTATGGGTGCAACCATCCGTAAAAAAGATCATAACGGAACCAAGGTATGGTTGCAACCATACAATAATGAGAAGGATCACATATGATAACTCATGGTCTAGTGTTTTGGGACGTTTTAGTGCCTATGGATAAATTCCTAAACCTCTAGACTAGTAGCTAAGTCTAGAAAAACAATGCAAAACATTCTCTACTTTTTCTATAACCAATGGATTAAATAAGACAGTAAAGAAGCCTACCTGAAGCTTTCACTTACTCCTTATCTCCCTTGACCAATTCTGTCACTCCTTTCCGTACTTAAACCGCTTGAAAAGTACCTACACACAGACAGAAGACAAAAAACCATCAAAGCATATGATAATGATCTATTGATTAAACATAAAATGGAATCAAGTGCATAATACACATATGAAAGCATCAATAAACAATACAAACATATGGAAAAAGATTTGAACACTTTATTAGTAAAAGGAAGAGTTACAACCCAATTTGCTTGATTCAATGCCACTCCTCCAGTTCAATCCCATCCTCTCCTCATAACAAGCAAGATATTTTGACATCATCACAATACTTGAAACCAACTCAAGTCTCATACTAACAACATCTCCCTATAATTCAATGATTTCCTTTCCCTGATCACTTATATGAGTGGTCATTTTATAGGTGAATGAAGGAAGTTATGCCATAAATGGTGACTATGAATGCCCTCCCAAACTTAGGATTTAGTTCCATGGAGGAAGGGATAAAGGGATTGATGTTCCTTAACTTCCTCCCTCATCCAATTTCGAGCCCAAAGGAGTGGATAGCCTTGGGAAACTTCTAGAAGCATCTTATGGATAAGAATATTCCAAACCCCAATGCATATTTCGCTCAAATTTGCCCAACATAGGCCAAAGAGGGCTCAAGTGCACTGCAATTCACCCTGGCAGTGTACTGGGCTGCACTGCGGTGCACCCTGATAAAGGCCTGATGGTGTTGATCTTCTTAGAGGCAATTTTTTTATGATTTCAATCATGGAATCTCTTGGGAAGGAGGCATTTTGATGGTTGACTTCATTAGGGCATGTAACAACTGAATTAGGGTTTGATGGGCCCTAATAGTACTGATTTGTAAGTTGGGGTTGATGTGCCCAAATGGATCTGTAACATTGCCTCCTAAAGCACGAAGTTGTAAATATGTATGTCGAGTGAAATACTTTACTATGTGGAGAGGAGGTTTCAAAGTGGAAGGTGACCTGCATCAATTACAATACATAAATCATGATAATTTGGTTTTTTCTCATGAACTTGCTGAGGGAAGGCATACCCATGCTTAGCTTATAAACTTTCATTACATGTACAAATATAGTCATCTATAAATATAGACCCATGAATGGATGACCATGAATGTAAGGCCATTGTACAGCTGATTTAGTGCTACTGAAAATATTGTAGCCCGGATGGATGAAACTATATCCGCGGTCTTCAATCTCTTTCAATCTTTCGCTCAAGTACAAGTCTAACCATGTGAAGAGATGATCTGAAGTCAAACATGGGAAGACATCGCCTGATTACCAGCTAATGATGTAAGCCGTTAACAGACACAAGAGGAATCACTGATAATGATAATGACCCTCAAGGTACTATAGTACATTTCACATGGTGTGAATAAATGATTTCATGTTGAACACCATACAAAGTCTTTCGGTCAAAGGCCAGTGATGTCAACCTATTGCCGGAAGCAAGAAACCTGCCATTGATGTATGCAAGCCTCAAGGTACTAAAGGGGTGTTTCTAAGTCAACTTCTTGGATAATGTGTTAATGTCGACAAGAAGCAACTCGTTGCAGGAGGCTTGATGTATCCCACATCAATGACACGAAACGAGGTAAATGATTTTGGAGATGAAAATCGACTGATGATAGAAGGTTCAGGAATGGCGGTCATGAAAATGAAGGATTACGGTATTGCAAAGGATGAAGTTTGAACTGAATGACTTCTCTTGAACATATCAACGACACTAAATGAATTGGCAGCATTGACCCAAAACCAAAGTAATGGATAGTGTGATAGACCATAGGTATGATAACCATCAAGCAGATAACCCAAGCCAAATAGTCTGAATGAATTGGCAGCATTGACCCAAAACAAAAGTGATGGATGGTGTGATAGACCATGAGTATGATAACCATAAAGCAGATAACCCAACCCAAATAGTCACGGAGATGAAGTGAAAGTGTCATGTTCAAGAGAAACCTGCTACCTTAAAGTGGTTTCCCCTTTTTTCCATTTTTCCCAGTCATTGCTGACCAATACCTCTTTATTTTTATCAAGATTGAGGAGGATAACATATGCTTGTTGTATAATTTCACCCTTCGGGTGAATCCATTGCTATTTGATGCTTTTAGCGAAGGTGAAACTTGGTCTTTTCTAGATGGACAATTTTTTTGCTATTTGATGTTTTTAACGAGTTTAACAACAAAGATAACTCAATGCTTTTCATGCTTAGAGAGTTTGGAAAGGGACAAAAAGGAAACTCCAAAAGTTCTTTTTCGTAGATTTGTCTCTCAAGTTCAAAAAAGCATAAAACAATACGAGAGAGAACCTATTGACCATGTTCGACCAACTTATTCCTTTTTCATAGTTAATCTATCTTAGCCCAAAAAAGGGTTAAACTTATATTGAGTAGATATCATTTCCAATCCATTAGCGAGCTGGAAAGGATAAGCGCTTGACAGTATTTTCATGTTTAGAGAGTTTGAAAAGAGCTTAAAGAGGACTCCACTTTGAGGAACGAGTGGTGTCTAGGATAGCAACTGGTTTTGGTGATGTTGGAACTTCTCAAAACATGTTGATTTATGTGAAGAGGCTGGCTAATGAGACCACTCATTGCAACTATTCCTCAAAAAGGGTAAAAAAACCAAGTGAAGGCGTATGATCTGCCAAAGGGATGGTGGTGATGGGATGAAAACAACCAAAGCTCATTTGACAAAAGAAGCTAATAGAATGGCAATCACGAGGGTTAAAAATGGAAATGGGTTCATTTTTAAACAAGCTTGAACCATAGGGAACTATGCTTGGATTCAGTTTCATGTTTACACAAGCTTGAAACGAAAACTATGATTGAATTCAATTTCATTTTTACACAAGCTTGAAATGAAGAACTATGCTTGAGATTGGTTTACATGCCCCCAGCATGATGAAAGGGAGAGTCTCCTGTAACTAGATGGAAGTCGTTGTAGTGAAGAAGGACGGTTATCCAACACTTTTTTGGCTTTGTCCAGATAGGGACAAAGGTGAATGGGGTGATTCCCTTCACATAACCTGTAGGGAAACTTAACTTTACCAGTAGGTGCATGCCCCTCAAGGTTCATTACATTCACCTAAGTAGACTAGTCGTGGCTATCAGGTGGATGGAATGAAGGTTCGTTTACGAGATCAAGTGAAAGACTCGACTGGGATTGTAAGAGATCTAATCAAAGAGTCGACTTGGAACTTGGGACCTTGTTTCATTTTTTAATGAGCTTGACACAAGACAAGGAACTCTGCTCAGATTCCTTGTTTCATTTTTTAACGAGCTTGACACAAGACAAGGAAGTATGGTCATATTCCTTGTTTCATTTTTAACGAGGTTGACACAAGACAAGGAACTATCCTCATGGACCTGTTTCCTTTTTAAATGAGGTTGACACAATAAAAGAATTATCCTCATATTGTTTCATTTTTTAACGAGGTTGACACAAGACCAAGAACTATCATCGTGGGAACTATTTCATTTGTTTAATAAGGTTGACACAGTAAAAGAACTATCCTCATGTTCCTTGTTTCATTTTTTAACGAGGTTGACACAAGACAAGGAACTATCTCATGGGCCTATTTCATTTTTTAATGAGGTTGACATGGTAAAAGAATTATCCTCAGTTTCCTAATCACGACCCATACAAGGTCATGAAGGAGAGATCTGGTTCCAATTCCCCCAATACATGATGTACAACATCACTAAATTGATCGTCAATTGTTGTAGGTATGGAACGAGTTGCCACATAATTAACCCGTGGCAGGGATGATGCCATTGGTACAAAAGGACCATTTAGGAAATATGGTTGACTGGAAGCCATATTTGAGCCGGGAAATGAAAGCTAGTCAACGGTGACAATTCTGCCTTCATGTGGGAAAAAAATCACTTGAAAAAGTGTTGAAACAATAGCTCCCGTGTCATAAACATAGTTGTGTCCAAGAAGTAAATTGTAATCTAAAGGGCTTGGGACTACCATCATGTTTAGATAAATGATTTTTCCTCCCAAAGTAATAGGCAACTGAGGAAGGATCCCTAATGGTTGACTAGTTCTTCTGTTAAAAGCTAACAAATTCTAAGTAATTGGCACAAGTGGCAACGAACCGAGAGCTTGCCAAGTAGTTGAGGAAAGAATGCTCATTGATGCACCTTCATCTATAATAGTGCTAGATACAATCATATTACAAACTTGTACTATGACCTGGAAAGGCACATAAGAAGGAAGACATAATACAGCCAGTCAATTCCAATCAAAGGAAGTGACCAGACTACTTGGAGGGGGTACCATAGAAACAGGAGAATTAACCCCTTGAGTTATGAGAGTGGGAGGATCATCCTCTATCTTGATGGAAGAGGAGGACTACCCCCAATCTCATTAGAATTTGAAGAAACAAAAGGAACTTGAGTGGTATCATATTCACTCTCTTCGGAAAAAGTACGATTTACTAAAGGTGAAATCAGGTCAAATGTTACCTTGACCTATTGATTTGGGTCAGGTATAGACTCATAGGATTCACTTTCATAGAGAGTGGCTTTGACCGACGGTTGATTTCGGTCAGTCAATTCATCAACTAGTGAAGGATTTAGGGAGAGTTTCCTGTAACTAGATGGAAGTCGTTGCGGTGAAGCAGGACGGTTATCCAACACTCTTTTGGCTTCGTCTAGATAGGGACAAAGGTGAATGGGGTGATTCCCTTCACATAACCTACAGGGAAAATTAACTCTACCCTTCTTTCCATGAAATTTACTACCAGTAGTTGATGGTGTGTCACCAACATGATCTTGAGAAGTTGATGGCATAGGATGATGTGAACGGGAAGACTATTCTTCTAAGATTTGAGGAATATCAGGACAATTTCAAAGAATATGGTCTCCCGCACAAAGTTTGCATGGATATCAAACTCTGTGAGGCTTGATGGACAATTTGTCATCAGATGTTGCATTCAAAGTGATGGTTGCTTAGTTGCCCCTTTGCTGAATTTGCTTCTTCTTCTTCTTCTTCTTAGCCACCTGCTTACTAGTACTAATACTTTCACCAGGCGCAGAGGAAGAAGGGGAGGAAGAAACAACCGAGGAAGAAGGCAAAGGGTCAACTTTAAGATCAACTGGAGGTTGATTTTGTCCAGTTGGAGTTATACTTGATTGTGGACAAATCAAAACATTTTGAACCAAGGAGGTTGAAAACAACCATACTGGCAAGCCAATGGTAAATCCCGGAAGGGACAATGTAGCCATATAAGGAGCATCAATATTTCTGAAAGGAGGAAAAGGACTAGGATTCCCATCAAAAGGAATTCCTTGATCGGTGGATTCCAGATTTATCGCCATATGTTTCAACCTAAGATCAACTAAGGAGTGAGTGTGGAGGATGTTATCCATAGTCAATTAATTTTATTTTAATCAAAGTAACATAACAAAAACAAAAGAGGGATGATCTAGGCAAAAGGATTACCAAGTAACTGTGAATTGCAGAATACCTCCTGGCGAACCAAGAAGTACGGGTAGACAATCTCCCCAAATGCTATGTTCGGTGTATCACAGTGTACAAGGCAGCCGATTCGGTTACCTAAGGATGGATAGCAACCTAGAGTTGTCCTCCCATATATACCCGAAGGTACATGGAGGCCCAATCTGTATAAGCGTTGTCTAATGCAAAACCGCACAGTGAGAGCATTCCCATATACTTTACGTACTGTAACACCGCCCTATATACCCGAAGGTACATGGACGAGCTATGATATACTCATGTACATGGAATGAGGTGTCACACTCGGGATGTATTGCAGACAAGTTAGCGACATCTGCTTTGTTTTACGACGTTGGGACATGTATCTAGCCTAGACCTCTAAATGTTTTTCGTTAGGTGACAATGATCCATTAGGTAAATTCAGATAAATTTTAAGTTGATCTTCTTTAGAATTTTCCTTTCAAAGTTCACCACGTGATGTATGTTTGCGATTCCTAAAATGCAACTAATATGATAAGCATTCTTTCCATTCAATTTGACAATGAAAATCCTTAGGTAGTAGGGATAAAGTATTCAGATTTTTGGCAAAGAGAAAAGAGCACATCTAATGCAATTTCCCTAGCTATTCCTTTCAAGAATTCACAAACTATGGTATGAACGATGCAAAATGCATGTATTTCTTTTTGATTCCCTTAATGTGAATGAACAAAAAGGAAAACTAATGAACAATCGATCAATAAACTCTTTTCATAAAAATGACGATTTTGCGACAATTTCTTTTAAAGGAAAGGAAGACTTTACAACACCTTCGTTTTCAAGGAAATGAGGAATTACGACACTTTCAATGAAAAGAATAATCATATGCACACATCAATCAATCCATCTTTCATGAACGAAGACTTTACGACAATTCAATTTTTGAAGGAAAAGACGATTTTACGACACTTTCTTTTGACAAAGATCAATTGAACAAAACACTAACTTTCAACTATAGATTGAAAATGACAAAGTAAATACATAAGAAACATTTATAAATCCTAGTCTAAGTAGGGCCAACTAAGGAGATGAAAAACTATTTTCAGAGACGAGACATCATTGACATTTAGCAAATCATTCAAAACAGGAGAAAATTGGCAAAAAACTTCAGCTCCTAGATTGGAAACTGACCCTCAAGGGATCAACAAAGGATGCAGTCAGAGACAGTGCACTTCAGTGCACTGGCTCCATGCAGAAGTGCATTGCAGTGCACCGTGTCCTTCACTGGGTTGTGCTGGTGACAACAAGCCATTTTTGAAGGCAATTTGACGCAGTTTTGACTCAATTTTCAATGAAATAAGACTGAAATTCAATCAACGACCACAAGTACAGTATGTAAAAATATCCTAAGAGGTTGATAAGCTACTAAGATGGATAATAGATCCCTAGCAGAGTCGCCAATTTGTTTTGGGAAGTTTTAGTGTCTATGGATAAACGTCTAAACCCCTAAACTAGTAGCTAAGTCTAGAACAATAGTGCAAAACATTATCTACATTTTTCATAACCAATGGATTAAATAAGATAGTAAAGAAGCCTACCTAAAGCTTTCGCTTACTCCTTATCTCCCTTGACCAATTCTGTCGCTCCTTTCCTTACTTAATCCACTTGAAAAGCACCTGCACATAGTCAAAAGACAAAAACCGATCAAAGCATATGATAATGATCTATTGATTAAACATAAAATGGAATCAAGTGCATAATACACATATGAAAGCATCAATAAACAATACAAACATATGGAAAAATCTTTGAACACTTTATTAGTAAAAGAAAGAATTACAACCAAATTTGCTTGATTCAGTGCCACTCCTCCAGTTCAATCCCATCCTCTCCTCATAACAAGCAAGACATTTTGACATCATTACAATACTTGAAACCAACTCAAGTCTCATACTAACAACATCTCCTTATAATTCAATGATTTCCATCCCCTGATCACTTGGATGAGTGGTATTTTTATAGGTGAATGAAGGAAGTTATGCCATAAATGGTGACAATGAATGCCCTCCCAAACTTAGGATTTAGTTCCATGGAGGAAGGGATAAAGAGATTGATGTTCCTTAACTTCCTCCCCCATCCAATTTTTATCCCAAAGGAGTGGATAGCCTTGGGAAACTTCTAGAAGCATCCTATGGATAAGAATATTCCAAACCTCAATGCGTATTTCGCTCAAATTCGCCCAGTGCAGGCCAAAGAAGGCTCAAGTGCACTGCAATGCACCCTGGCAGTGTACTGGGCTACACTACAGTGCAGCCTGATAAAGGCCTGCCTACACTGATATTCTTAGAGGCAGTTTTTGGATGATTTCAATCATGGAATCTCTTGGGAAGGAGGCATTTTGATGGTTGACTTCATTAGGGCATGTAACAATTGAATTAGTGTTTGATGGACCCTAATAGTACTGATCTATAAGTCGGGGTTGATGTGCCCAAATGGATCTGTAACATCTAGTCATAGCCAACCATCTGATAGAGACATGCATATCATCCTAACCATGTCACATCACTTCGAAACCTGGACTTTTCTGATCTAAGTCCAGGGTCTTGCGCTCCAACAGAACCCTATCAAATTATAGATTCTAACATGCGAATAGATGTGTTGATGTTGAACATGCTAGAAAGTCGCTTTATTACTAGTCAATGATGTAAACTGATGACAAGCGCGAGAGAAACCACCAATAATGACAATGGCCCTCAAGGTACTATCAACATAATTCACAGAATGCGAATATAGGGGTTGAAGTTGAACACCTATGAAATTACTCGATCGAAAGCCAATGATGTGAACTTGTCGTCGAGTGTGAAGAACTTGCCATTAGGGCATGCAATCTCTAAGGTACTGGAAGGGAGTCTCTTGGTCAACTTCCTGATAATGAGTTGAATTCGATGGAAAGTGACCATATCGAAGGAGGGCCATAATGAATCCCACATCATCGACGCGAGACGAGAGGATGCAAAATGATTTTGGACGATACAGAGAATCAGAGGTAAGTGTAACCACAGAAGGACAACTCTTGAACATATTGGCGACATAATTGGAAGTTTGGCAGCTTTTGGATCCATGGGATTGGTGGTCATAATGACGTGGCAGAGATCAAATGGAAGGAAAAAATGAATGGCCCAAACCCAGGAAGGTCAACGATGCAGAGGAGGATGTCCCAACCCGACTCAGAGCGAAGAATGTCATTATAAAGAGCAAGCTTCCGACACGTCTCGATAGATTTCTGAAATTCCCCCCCACCATTCCTGGTGAGTACCCCAATTATTTTTTAATTGCAAGCTTGAAGGGGATAGCATATGCTTGCACTGTAAGTTCATCCTTCGAATGAATCCGACCTAGTAAGTTTAACGAGCCCTAGGAAGGAGAAGCTCGTGTTCGTCATGGTGATGAATCTGATGTCATTTAATAGTTTAAT
Organism: Pinus taeda; assembly: GCA_000404065.3. Classification (NCBI taxonomy): domain Eukaryota; kingdom Viridiplantae; phylum Streptophyta; class Pinopsida; order Pinales; family Pinaceae; genus Pinus; species Pinus taeda. Next base: position 48,423 of record APFE030058275.1, read on the forward strand.
GAGTGCGACAAAGGTGTAACTCGATATATTTTTCATGTTTAGAGAGTTTGAAAAAGACACCTAAAAGAAAAGTCCACATGGTCCCTTATTGTACATTTGTGTCTCTCGAGCCCAAAAATGTAGAAAACGATACTTGAGAGAACCACTTGACCATTTTAGTCAAGGAGTATCTTTTTCGTAAATAGTGCCTCCCAGCCCGAAAAAGGGATAAATTTCTACCGGGCACACGATGTTTTGCATTCGTTAGTGAGTTTGAAATGACAAGGGCTCGGCCATATTTTCATTTTTAAAGGGTCGGAAAAGAGCTAAAAGCGGATCCCCAATTTCTTTAATGAGTCAAAAAGGAAAAAATACTCGGCAATCTTTTCATATGAGTTTAACGAGTTGAGAAAAGAGCTGAAATGTGACTCATCGCCATCACCGAACATTCATCAACTGTTGCTGCACAAGCAAGGCAAAGTGTATTATTGAGTCCTTAAGGTAAAATAGATCAAAAGTATTTACAAAACTTGATATTTTTGCGAAAAAATGAATAAAAAGGGGAAAAATGAATATATTTTTACCATTTACCATTTTACCTTTGTAGTGAAGACTTTTTACCCACTTTTTCCCTAGATTTTCCGGAGCAGATTACGGGAGATCTGGGAGGTCAATTTACGAGCCGTCAATTCCCGGTAACAGCGAAAGCCCTGAGCTCTATTTTCATGCTATTCATTTTTGTTTTTAGCCATTTTTTAGGATTTTTAGGGAGGTTTTTGAGAAATTTTTCGCCCTCGATCAGTGTGATTTCTGGGCACGGGATCGCGCCGGCCGAGGGTTATTTGCATAACCATCTGCGCCAACTGGTGAGACTGTTTCTAAAACAGGCGCACCAGTGCCGTGGATAGGGAAAAACCATTTTTCTTAGGAACTGTCCATCAAAACTTGAATTTTATGTGCCAAAATTGATGATTGACTCAAATAAATTGCTTTTGCAGGAGAGAAATTGCTGAAAATGGTGGATTGGAAGGAAAGATAACACGAAGAGGTTGACACCCAGGCACTAAATGATCCAAATTGCCTAGAGGCTATAAGGACTTGTGAGCTCCTCAAATTTTTCCTTACACCAGGGATACAGACCCAACTCGAGTTGCTTCGATACTTAATAAGCCTTTGGGACATCAATCACAAGATTTTTGTCATTGGGGACCAGGATCTAGAGTTGACAACTTCAGATATCTACTTCATCACTGGACTGTCTTGCAGAGGTGAGCTAGTGAAATTGTATGGGTCACGTCCAATTGGGGCAAGCATATCTTCCTTGCTTGCCGAACATTGTCCTGAGGCCCTAAAATCCAAGAGTGGGAAGATAGAGATTTCTAGTGTGTGGAATCTGACATTGAGGGTGCTTCTGTTGACTATCAATAGAGTGGCGAGGTTCCAGGAGGAACATGAGACTAATAAGTCGAAGTTCCTTTATGCTATTGACTGCACATCTCCTATGGTCTTAAACTGGGCAGAGGCCATGAAGATGAACATCAAGGCCAGTTGTCCAAGGCCAAGGTGGGGAATCTGAAACAATTTGGCTTCGGATCAGTACTTGTGAATTTTTTCTTGAAACGAGTGCCATTGTTCCAGTATCAGTTGACTGAGGTTGATCCTCCTGTGCCACGTGATCTGCGGATGGCCATCTGGAGTCGTTTGATGCCCAGGATCTCTGGTGGTCAGCATATGTCATACCGACCTGCATTCTTCTCATGGCTACGACGACAGAAGATCATCATGGAGCACTGGCCGTACAATGGCACTGATTTCTATGGAGACACAGATATGCCCTTACCACATGGAGCGGACTTCGATGACGAATGTAAAAAATCAAATTTTGATTTTGATGTTTTTTAATTGTTTTTGGTGTATGCATGCTTATAACATGTAAGAACCTAATTCCTATTATTAGAGCCTTATTCTATTATACACTAACAGATCTATTTTACTGTTGATTTGCAAGTAATAAAAGGAGCTTGCTGACCTTCTCACAAAATTTTAAACATTGAACATCTAATCATTTTATCATAAGCAACATAAATTAATATGAGCATTCCATTGATAACAACTTAACAAGAGTAGTTCATGGAAAAATACATGTTCCGGCAGTTGATGATGATACCTTTGTCGTATAGCTCCAGCTGAATGCTCCTTCTCACCGACCCAACCAGATTTACCACCCAGCCAACTAGGAAACAAATTCCTAGCCCAGGAAACCTCCACAGGTTCCCTAGCCCTCCGTGCCCAAGTCCAACCAGATATAGTGTGTCCTCAAGAAGAATGTGCAAACCAGATAACAATACTTTCCTCCTCTCAAACCCAAGAAACCTCCATAGGTTTCCAAGGTCTTCCCAAAATCATAACAAGTCCAAACAATCACAACCAACCCCCACAATCATGAGCAAAACCTCCCAAAAAAACTCCCCGCTTCTCCCTTCCCCCTTCCCTTTTTATACCCTCCTTCCCTTCTCCATCTCAACCACCTCTCATTAATGTCATTAACTTCTCACCCATCCTTATAGTTGACTTCTCTTCTCCCAAGTAAGCTAGGAGTACATTTGGAAATGTGAGATGTAATTACATGAAGAGGACCATGTCTACTCCCAAGTAAATCTGAAAGTACATTTGGAATGTGAGATATAATTACATGGAGAGGACCATATCTTATCCCAAGTAAATGTGAGGATACATTGGGGAATGTGAAATGTAATTACATGGAGAGGACCATATCTTCTCCTTAATAAATGTGAGGGTACATTGGGTAATGTGAAATGAATATATATATTGACAATGAGTTGGAGAGGACCATGTCTTCTCCTTAGTAAATGTGAGGGTACATTGGGTAATGTGAAATGAATACATACATTTTGAAATAATGGAAGGAGACCAAATTCTACCCAATATTCAAATTGAGAAGGTAAGTGGAGAATTTAAATAATGGAAATCATGAATTTTATATTAGACCTATATTTCTCACTATTTTCAGATAATGTAAACATTAACAAAATTTGTAGGATAAGATTTAAGTGGGGCATTACATACACCCCTCCTTCAGAAAGGTTCGTCCCGAAGTTAGAATGAAAAGATGCAAGGAATTTGAAAGCATAGCAACCGAAGACAGTTATAGCAATGAAATCGGATAAGTCCGACAATGACATTTCTTCCCATCAAGAGTCTCCAACTGATCTATATCCTCCTATCCACCCTGGCCTACTTCCGTTCCCACCCTATCCGTCCTCTGCTGCTTTATCGGTGGCAACGGCCATACTAACCACTGACAAAACCATCATGATGGGAGTGTCGAGTACATCGACCTAACTTCCCCCAGTAGGAAACTGGCAATCGTCATCACACGTCTAGGGGAGCGTGTCCATCACTACCCTCCCACGATTCCAGGTTTCGGAGGATACACGGTGGGAAATGCCTCCACCCCTCCTTCAGAACTAGGGTCAACACCCTAACACGGACCACACTATAGAGCTGATTGGACTTGTCATTGAATAATCCAGTCAGGTCATCTTGCCACCTGTCATTTGAATTTTACTCGTGTCATAAGAGTGCATATCAAGTAGATACCAAATGTAATAGAACAATGTACATTATACCTTCCCCATGAGATGTCTCAACCTTCCTCAATGGAAGAGTAGCTCTCGGCTATCATATAATTCTTTCTCCCTGCAGGTTAGCTCTCATTCATGCATTTATATAACAACAAGACGTATAATCATCACATTATTAAGTCTAGTATCCACATGTCACTTTGTAGTTCATACTAGAAACAATCATAATTTCACTACATCATTCATTAGATAAATCATATCCACTTAAGCCATACATGAAACGACAATAGCTTTGATAAGTCATGTACTAGATAAATAATCACCAAGTAATTCATACATCAAATGTTTCCATCATCAAAATCAAACCTAAGTAGTTTCACATGTTCAACCAAATGCATCAATATTACACAATATTCATAAATAAATAAATAATACGGAACTGCAACATAAAACCTTAACATAGATAGTTGTCTACGTCAAAATGGGCACCATAAATTCTCACGTGACATCTTTGTGGAACCCCTCAATAACAATTAGAGTTGAAGATATTCAATTGTCTGTCATGGAAAATAGCATTTGAACCCAGATATGCTATAAGGTGGTACCAAAACCAAAATAATGGCAAGCAATGGATTAGTGCACTATCAATTCCACTAGAAGGTGCTAGTATAATTTTTATGCATATAATTTCTTTAAAAAAAAAAGTCTCACTCTTCCAATTTTATGGTTTTTCTCATCTTCGAAACCCATTAATCAATCGTGTAAAAGACTCAAAACTTCATAAATTGTTTCCAGCATGATCTCATATTATATATTTAATCATTATTTACTAGTACTAAGACAATTTCATGATATATAATGTAGCTCACAATATGACCTGTCAAATGAGAAGTAATTAAACAAATGGAATAGTTGCCTTATTCAAGTCTTCACCATCCCAACCTTTAATTGTGTTTTCCTTACATCCAACCAATTCAATGTTTATCATATTATTTTTATTGCCATGCAGTTCAGTTAAAGTACATCATTCAATTCTTCAAAACATACATTTTTTTTTTGTGAACCTAATCATGGATTTAATATGAAGAGTTATTGCTTTAAGTCTTTTTGTGATCTAGAGTTTTCATTATTAGGAGTATAAATCCTTACCTTTCACCTTGACTGAGAAGGTTAAAAAATACATGTGAGAAAGGAAAAAAAAGGAGGTAGTTGTAGTCGTTCACAGCATAGTGGCAGTACTATTCATTAAAATAAAGAGTGTATATAGAGAGAGGACAAAAAAAAAAACACTTATGAGTGAGAAACATAGTTGATAACTGCAGTAGTGAATGAGTGAGCAAAAGAGTTGGTGATTGCAGTACTGAATAGTCCCATGCTCGGTGAGATGGTGGTCGTAGTATTCATGTTAATGAGATATGAAATATCCAACTAGGAAAGCAGTGTTTGTATATGGCAAAACCATACCAGCATTCTTTTTTTTTTGCTTTCATCATAGAATGAATGAACACTATACTTACTTGTAGGCTTAGATGTAAGCAGAGATCTCAGAGATAGTCATCACATAGAACAATAAAATTTATATAGATGGTCCTTAGTGAGAATTCCCTCACAAATGGCCTTCTAGGAAAAAAACCTTGCAAACAGAAAGGATTATAAAAGTAGACACTTGGTCAGAAAAACATTTGTATTTCCAGCCTGCTGATACAAATCCCCTCAAACTCACCCTCCTAACTCTAATATCATTTTATTAGTCATATAGTAGCTAAAATGTACACATTCTAAGCCCACCACACAACCTGATGGCACACATTGCCAGAGAAATACAATGCAATGAGCCTCAAGGAATAAAGGAATTCCTTCAAACTTTTCCATGCAAAGTTATCCTCTCGTCCAACAGCCTGGACTAAATGTATTTATAACATACAATAAATAGTATAATCTCCTTAATTTTCAACATGCTAACTTCTTTTTAACTTTATTTTAAGCTAGGGAAACTCATGGCTTGATTATATCTCTGTGCTTTATTAGGCATAGTAAACCAGCAATAGAGTCTCGTTGATTTATTTCGAGCTGGGAAGCTCAGGGCTCAACCATAAATCAATGTTTATTAGACACCCACATTTTCACTGTGCTTTTGGAGATCTGCACTTGCTGCTTACAATATTTTTGTGTCTACCCACTGCAATACAGTAAACAGACCTCTTCCCATCTCAAATTGCATAAAAGTATGGCCGACACACTTACCTGCAACTAATGGATTTTGCTAGACTATACTTGACAAAATCGCTGATGGAAGAATTTGGATCGCCTTCAAAATTAATTCAGTGTTTCACACTTGCCTAAAAATAGCAAACACAAACTGGTAGCTCATTTGTCAACCCACACATTCACATTTGCTCAGGCAATAACTTTATGTAACTGCTGGGTGGACACAGATCAAATCATCCCTCTAGATAATAATTACTCTACTGTCTACTCTATTCTGGCATCAAATTGCAGAAACCAAAATGGTCTGCACCCAAATATTCAACCCAACTTCCCATACATGAACTCACTTCACTGAGACCTCCAATCTTGAACAACATCTAGCTTCAAAATAAAGCCAAATATTTCACTTGGCTAAGGGAACCGATGACAGCAAATTTTCTCAAAAGAGAATTGAAGGCACAGGATAGAATTCAAATTGTTTAGGCTGAAAATAGCCTCCTTATCTTGATTTCATATTTTCATAAACATAGAACTCAAAAGGATCCATGCACATCCGTTGCTAACATAGAAGTAGGGGTTCGAAAAAAACAGTAGACAATGCATACATAACAGACCGAATACCTCATATTGTCCTGTACAGGTATTTCTACAGATTTATCAATTGTTTGGATCCAAGTTTTTTTTTTCCATGTAGTTTCAGCGTCCATCAGAAGATGTGAATGAATCAGCAAACCCAGTTGGACGTGTTGGAAGACTTCCTTAGCTATCATCCAATCCACTTGCACTTTTGTCCTCGAATGCTTGCCATTTCTTCAGAGCCTGAGGGAGGTTCATCTCAAAATCGATTCCCCTAGAATCATCATTATCTAAATCTTTGGGCTTCCATTTCTCAACCAAAGGTACCAAAACATTGACAGCATGGCCCATATCAGGCCGTTGAAATGGTTCTCGTGCAGTGCAATGACCTGCTAGTTCAGCAATAGTGCAAATACTTTCAAAAGTTTCATCTGTAACTTCCAGAATTCCATCTATAGCCCTCATTAAATATTCTTTGTCTGAATTCATTCAGAGAAACCATGATACCAAACGCATCCTTTCCTCAGGTTCATTCTCATCGAGTGCCCTCCTTCCAGTAATAAGCTCCATCAACACAACACCCAAGCTATATACATCTGCTTTCATGGTGATTCGCCCAGTAACTCTCTTTTGATGGCTGGCTATCTTCCATCCAAATCATCGCTCACATGAGTTTGAAGCTCCCCAGTCCAAACAAGGATCCATTGCCTTCTCTACAGATATCTTTCCTTTCACATTGTATTATTTCAAACAAAAAGATTGTGGCAACAGCCCTACCCTCCAGAAAGATAAAGACCTCCATAGAGAATCAAGGGGAATACAAACAAAGCATTAATGTTCCTCAACAATAGTAAAAAGTCCACAGTGAATGATGAGGATGACTTATGGGATCGTGAAGCCTAGTTACCAGAAACGGGACGATGTCAGCCGTTTCTGGCAGAAACCTTCGGAGAAACTGCAACCATACTAGAAACGTCGTCTGCAACGACTGTTTTCGTTTTCACTGCCAAGAAACAGTTTCCCGCGAAACGAAACAGTTTCTTCTCGCCGTCTCCGGATAGACTTGTAGTTAAATTTATTTTTCCGGATAGCCTAATTTAATGAAACCTCTGTTCTATCGTCCATATCAATGCATGCATATGTACTCCGTTAAAATGATTCTGACTGATATAAGTATTGGTCTTTCTTATAGTTAGAAATAGTACTAAAATTTTGACCATTGTGGCCAAAATATAGACAACATTACAATATTTCATGAGTTTTCTAAGCCAACATAATATCGCCATTAAAAAGTCACAAATTTGCCTGGCTTCAATGGCTATTGTTTTATTATAGGCATCCTCTAGCGTTCAGACTGTGAACAGCCCTAGTTCCCTCTCAATTGTTGTGCTGAGCCTATTGATATATTTAAGTACAACTTGCTGTTCATCTTTACAATTTTTCAACTTTATGTTTGCTGATAAAAGTGATCAATATAGTCTGACACTTGCTGTCTTGTTTGCAACTTTACTGCTCTGGGAAGTACCGCATTATCTTGATATTTCTCTAATATCCCACAGGGAAAAAGTCAAAACTCTTATCAGTTGTTGGATCTACAAAATTATCACTTCTTTCTTAAAATTAAATTAGTATTTACAATTGTTTTTTTACAATTTCATGAGCAGAAACATTGCAGGTTTATGATTAATGCTTTGTTTATATTGTTCACCTTTAATATGGTGTTTTTCTCTCTCCTCGTTTCTTATATGTGAAACCTCCAAACTTCGTTTCTCGTACCGTTCTCGTTTCCCGTTCAGTTTCTGTTTATCATTTCTGGTAACATAGTCGTGAAGTGAGTGTATGAATTTATGTATCCGCGTGGGAAGTGGCTGACAGCCATGATAAAAGGGTAAAGGGTATTTACACAGCCCTTGGCAGTTAACCAATTATGGATATATTAAGGTTAAAGCAATATTTTCACACATTTCCTTGTATATATAATGAATCAATATAGGCTGAGGAAGTGAAGTTTGACCAGCTCGAAGTAATGGAGGTGTAGAATTAATTGGATGAGGCATATGAACCTTTTCATGAAATTTTATCTGATGTGTTCTTATATCATTTGGAAATACAGTCTCTGTTCCACCATCTATACAGTCATCAAGATCTAACTGTTTTATAGTATATACATTATGTGATTATTCTCTTCTTGAATGGTAATGAACCAAATCTATAGCCATTCTGTATGGGCACCAAATCTCTGCCTACAGTTTATATATATCTAACCAGCATACCATATTTGGACCTGCAGTAATATATTTTCTTCGTATAAGTTGTTTTACAGAAAGATGAAAAAAATAGATAGAATTTAAGAGATCAGGCCCTCAATATCATATTGTCGAATGTTTTGTCACCTTGGGAAGCTTAAATTCATGAATTAATTTGTACTTATAACCTACTTAATTCACCAACGCGGATATTTTGTGGAAATGAATATCTAGGCTATGTTCTCTATTTCATTCAAGGATCGTTGTCTCTCAATAATGGCCACAAGGCATATGCCTAGAATACATATCTTAGTGTAAATTACGCTGCAACACTGTTTACAATTGGTGGGATGCTTTGTCCTCTGGAGTAACCTGCACCCAAGAAACTGAACGACAACACGGAGGAAAGTTCTCAATATATCAATCGATGGCAATGATCTAACTTTGTATGATACTAAGTTATCTTCCTTCAAAATCAATTTTGAGGACTCTGATCTAGATTACAAGTCTGGGTGAAAAAATTTCTAAGAGCTTCTCTGCTCACTATTACTCAGCATACATGCAAGGATGGGTTTGTTTGTTGGGATGATAAACCCAATGCAATGTCAGTAGTGGGAAGCCATTACACCCGCTCCATTTAAAATAACACAACCTCTGGTCTGTGATATGATCCATAAACTCATTGCAATCTAGTTAACATATAGTTGAGTAACAACATCGGTTGACTCCTTTTGATGGACTACCGATCAAATAGGCCATGTATGGTTGTACCACTTTTTCAATTAGATGCCAAGATTATGATAGGCATTCTCATATTTGTTTGTATGGTCTCTTGACTGAAGGAACGGAAATGGAAAAGGGATGAGATCTGGTTCTGAACTGTAGAAGCTAATTACGTCAAAGTGACCAAGCATCCTTTACCAACCCAGCTATCAAAACACCACATCACCTATCATGAAGATGTAAGGGTTTCATAGTTGCACTACTCTCTTGTTAATTCAGTAAAAGAGGAATTATTTCTCTGACTCCTTCAGAGGGATCCTAGTACAAATGTTCACATGCTCAAAGAATCACTGTCAGGACATATGAATAATGCACCAACTGGAAATATTTCCATTCATTATTATTTTGTCCAAGCTATTATGTGTTCTTGTAGTTGGTAACCTACAAGTTGAGTTTATACCAGATAGAATTTGTTAGAAAATGGAGTAAGTTTACTCAATTAACATGGAACGTGAATATGTTCCAGCTTGTATCAAGGTTTGTAGTCTTATATAGGCATAAAAAGGAAGTTTGTAGACCTAGCTGAAACCAATCAACCAGAGGTCGGTTTCCAAGAGTACTAGCACCTAGGTTTTGTGTATGTGCCTAATTGAAACCACGTGTTCAAGTGATTGACAAGGATTTCATTTTTTAAAAAAATGAGAAGCTGTCTTTAACAGATGGTAAAAATGGAATAAGCATGCCCCTCCCACCTGCAGTTTAAGCAAAGAATGAGGTTTCTGGCGCCTTTCTAGTACCATTACAATAGTGACAATCATCCGCCCAAAGACTACATCAAAAGTATCTGCCTGTAAGCTATAATCAATAGTTGGCACGAGACCCAAGATCAATAGCAAACTCCATGCAAGGAAGGAGCATGCCTGCCATGATTTGAACCTGGGTCATTGTCATAACAACTGCTCCAAGTTGCCACTAGACCACAGCCTGGTGGACTCCAAGGATAATATGACCCTTCTACTTTGAAATAGCTCCATCTCACCTTGATTGGTGGACCTTGTTCTTTGCAGCAATTGATCTTGTTGCAACACTGTGAACGATCCTCTACCCAATTAGCAATAACTCGTATACGTAGATAGTAAGGTTGGCCTTGGATTGGGCCCATATGACTAATACAAATAAACAGTTCGTTGGCCTTAAATTGGACTCACTTGCGTAGTGAGTGAGAATTATTACTGTTATATATAATTATATATAATTGTATAATGTTATCACTTTTTTTTTGGGGTTATTGGTGGATATTAGATACTCTTCTATTTATTAAGAGATGTTCATACTTGGGATCTGTCATACCCTTTTATATTTGGTGTATCGAATGTTTATTTTTCTATTTTGGGTTGTCAGGAATTATTGTTTACCTATAATGAATTATTAGTCAATGTAATTATTGGGTGTGCAACTACGCAAGGAAGTTGTAACTCAATGAGGTGATGTATGCAAATGATTACAAGCCAAATAAATACAAATAGTTCATGTGGGGATAAGTTCAAGAGGAAAGAGAAACTGTGACAAAGGTCCAAGGAGATAGAAAATCCTCAAATTAAAGAAGGAAGTTTTTGGTTGTAAATAAAATAAATTTAACAGCCTTGGCTATATGTGCAAGGATTAAGGGCATAAAAGGCGAAAAAGCAGTTGATGGAACACATGAAGGTTTCATGCAGATGGATGATATACATAGAAAACTACACTGGAGTCATGATTATGAGCAGAGTAGGGTAACCCTTGACAGTTTTAGAGAAGATCTTTGAACTTATATCCACAAATATGAGAATTTTGGCATCATCATATCAGAGGCCCTTGCTGAAAACCAAATAGCAACAAGAATGCAGCAATAGTCTTGCTAACACAAGGTAGACAAGCATTGAAGGTAGAAAATGTTGTATAAGCAAACAACTCAGATATGGAAACACTAAGTTTTGTGACCGGTTCAACAAAAATTACAGATAGCAGATGTCAAAGAAAAAAATGTTAGCAAACAGACATCCCAAAAGAAAACAAAGAAATGATCTTTTTATTAGATATTGAATCATAAATTCCCTTGACCAATAAGGAATTCACATACAAGAAAAGTTCAACAAACATTAGTAGAATTGAAGATGAAGATGTCTCAGAGAGTTTGTGGCTGATAACGAGTCAGGACATTTACTGTTGCAGACTTAAAATCAAGACCGAAAATGAAGTTGAGAATGTACAAGAGATGCCAGTAAAAATGTAGCTGCAGAAATCACTAATCCAATATGATAGGGGCACAAATAGAAACATGAGACAAAGGCAAATAATTGCATAACTTTGAGATGCCCCAAAAGTGTGACATTGACTGTAAAATGGAGTAAAAGGAGCATGCCATTTGTCCTTGAGCTATGTAAAAGAGCCTCTTGTTTTGAACAGAAAATAATTGTTTACTGGAGAGAGAAGCAATTATGAGTTTAGTAGAAACAAGCCACTAAAATAGGACAACCAAGCAGAAAGCTAAACTTGGAGATATCGAATAGAATAATTTCTGAACTGCAAAACCTGGTGGATAAATTGAGAGAAGAATTTGCAAATGAACTTCAGGAAAGAGACACAGTCATTCTTCTTTACAAGAATCTCTAGAGGGAATCTGAGGCAGCATTGGCTTCCATGAAGTGTGAAATGAAGCACATTAAAGCAGAGCTTGAAGCATTGAAGCAAAGATAGTTTGACAAAGATGCGCATGATTCAAGTGTTCAAGAATGTGAGACATCTTAGCACAGGGGTAGAGTAAACTATTCTCTGGAGTTAAGTTCGAGTCCAAAAGAAAGTATTATGGACCAGGCTGCAATATCACTTTCTCATGGGAAAGAGGCTGAGGGTCTGACACAAGGCCAAACTTGATCACAATTACATCAACATACTGTAAAGAATGATCTGAGGAAAGATTACTTGTTGTTTATTGATGGGTTCTTTTCATTAACAATGCCATTGTCATAACTTATGGCAAGGGTCTGAAGACTAGGGCCAAATTTACAAAAAAGCTGAGATTGGTTGTACTAAAATGAAGATGAGATTTTGTTCTTGTCTTTGTTGGTTGCTAAATATGAGACAACATCCACCATAATGACTTTGACTATCAAGTTCAAGTCAGTGAGACGCTTAGAATTGCTTGCAAAATTTTGGTGCCCTTATGCGATGTTCTAAAGGATGGAGAATCTTCGCTTCATGGACTATAGGCTGGTGAGTCCTTTGGCAATCACTGAGGGTCCACAGAGAGGTATTTTTGTTCATACACTTATGGAACACACATTCAAAATCTTGAAGTGCTTGGCAACAAGTAGCAGGAGCATCCTAAACTTATTACAGTTGGACGACGATTATTAACTACAAATTGGGGAGGTCATGCAGTTCATATGGTGCCTTGTTTAAGGCTCCTATATTATAATGAAATAGAAGAAACCAAATGCTAGACCAAAGGATACCACTCAGAAATTGCTTAGTCAACCTGACAAGGTACTAGTTCAGATGTCATTCCTCAATGGTGAAATTGCAGAATGTAATTTCGACAACGAAATGCTATTGCAGAGCCATAGAAACATGCCCACTTTGGGGTTCACAAAGTTGACCCGTGCTTAACCTGCTAGTATGATGTTAGAGAACAAGTGCACACTAGACGAAAAAGCCAACATGCTTGTTTTTGATGGTATCTGCCAACATGGAAGATTACAACAAGCACCTGAGCTCATTGACGACATGTATTCCAATTTTTTTTTTTTTTGCTGAATGCGATCACTTACACCACTTTCATACAAACATTTTGCAAAGAGGGAAACATGGTCGACAACCACAAGCTTCTCACTCAGATGAAGCTCTTTGTGGCCAAGGCTAACATTGTTATCTTACACTTCCCTCATCAATGGCTATTACCAAACAGGGAACTTCGAGCAAGCCGACAGAATGCTAGATGAGATGTTTGGTGATGGGCTACATGCCTGATATCTTCACTTGCATGACTCGCATCAGTGCCCTCTGCAAACAAGAAGGAAAGGAAAATAGAATAAGGGGTTTTGCTGAAGGAGCCATCCGGCCCTTATGGGCAGCAGACATTACAGAGCTCATATGTTCAGGAATGTTTAGCACAGCCGAGTACCAAATCCTCGCTCTGGGAGTGTCCTGACAGGGGAATATAGAAGAGCATGGATAGATTGGCATTGAGTGTATACATACGAGAATTATTATTTTTTCTGCGGTTTGTGCTGGATTCAACCATTGAATAGCTGAAGCAGATTGATGGGTTCTGAATATTACGGCAAAAGAGCTTTGATTTACAAGAGAAACCTTGAAAAGAGAGCCCTTGATGGGATCTGGATTTTCCAAAATGAAAGGTATGTAAGCAGAAGGCGAACAAGAATTACTAGCATCATTGTAAACTCCATGGATTTTGAGGCATCTGGTATCAAGATATAGATCTCCAGAATATGGACTTTCAAGAGTTAAAATTGCAGACCCATCAATCGTTTTGCTATTAAAATCAAAATACAATGAAAGATGGAAATCCTTTGTTAGAGGATGCATGGAGTCTGTGAAGGAATGGGGATCAATCAGAGCCATATTATAATCCTATCCCCAATCAAAATATCTATATCACACCTCTGCTCTGGCCAACTCTAATTAATGGTGGATGCAACACAGTAGCAAGTGACAGGATCTCAATTATTATTTTTTTTTAAAAGGAAGTCTGGCCCCATAATGAAACATTGCGGTCAGTGAATGGTCCACTCTAAGACAGTCAAGTATGGATTTCCTTGTCTAGTAAAATCGATGGAAGTGTGAAGGGGCTTAAAACATGACTAGATTGTTGTTAGAAGGAGCGTGCACATTTTGAAAAGGGTTTTAAAATAAAAGTCCAAGGAGGGGCTTTTGAGCTTAAAATAATTAGATTATGAAAGAGGAGGTAAAATTAAATTAACAATTTGAGAAGGAAGCCAAAATAAGGGTCCATGGGTCCTAGAGGTTGAACCTCGCTCTGATACCATGTGTAAGAACCTGATTCCTATTATTAGAGCCTCAATCTATTATACACTAACAGATCTATTTTCCTGTTGATTTGCAAGTAATAAAAGGAGCTTTCTGACCATCTCACAAAGCTTTAAACATTTAATATCTTGTCATTTTATCATAAGCAACATAAATTAAGATGAGCATTCCATTGATATCAACTTAACAAGAGTAGTCCATGGAAAAATACCTGTTCTGGCGGTTGATGATGATACCTTTGTCTTATAGCTCCAGCTGAACGCTCCTTCTCACCGACCCAACCAGATTTACCTCCCAGCCAACTAGGAAACAAATTCCTAGCCCAGGAAACCTCCACAGGTTCCCTAGCCCTTCGTGCCCAAGTCCAACCAGATATACTGTGTCCTCAAGAAGAATGTGCAAAACCAGATAACAATAATTTTCCTCCTCTCAAACCCAAGAAACCTCCATAGGTTTCCAAGGTCTCCCAAAATCACAACAAGTCCAAACAATCACAACCAACCCCCACAATCATAAGCAAAACCTCCCCAAAACTCCCCCTTTTCTCCCTTGCCCCTTCCCTTTTTATACCCTCCTTCCCTTCTCCATCTCAACCACCTCTCATTAATGTCACTCATTTCTCACCCATCCCTATAGTTGACTTCTCTTCTCCCAAGTAAGTTAGGAATACATTTGGAAATGTGAGATGTAATTACATGGAGAGGACCATGTCTACTCCTTAATAAATGTGAGGGTACATTGGGTAATGTGAAATGAATATATATATATTGATAATGAGTTGGAGAGGACTATGTCTTCTCTTTAATAAATGTGAGGGTACATTGGGTAATGTGAAATGTAATTACATGGAGAGGACCGTGTCTTCTCCTTAATAAATGTGAGGGTACATTGGGTAATGTGAAATGAATACATACATTTTGAAATAATGGAAGGAGACCAAATTCTACCCAATATTCAATTTGAGAAGGTAAGTGGAGAATTTAAATAATGGAAATCATAAATTTTATATTAGACCTATATTTCTCAATATTTTTAGATAATGTAAACATTAACAAAATTTGTAGGATAAGATTTAAGTGGGGCATTACAAGAAGTCCCCATAGTTTGGTTTTGGTATTGGGTAGGGGCAACCTTGTGTTAAGTGGCTACTACTCCTTGGTGGGGAAACAGATTATGCATTAATCCAATTTGTTGGTTTTCTCCCCCCTTACTCTGTTGCCTCTCTCATGCAATTCAATTCAAGGAGTTAAGGGAAATGATGGATATAGTGCCCATACTCTCAAAAATTGACATCGACATGGTTAGTCCTAAGACTGACGTTATTGTTTTGATTTTCTAACATGATTCTGGTTTGGGTTTTGATTAGGGGTATCTCCTTCAGTCGATGCTTGCGGTTGATGTCGTTGTTGTTGCTAGTTTCCCTTGTTATCCTTGTTCTAATTTCTCTTTGTTCTTCCCTTTATTTTTGTTAGCATTTGGCAAGTTCCCAGTGTTCATTTTCTCAAACAACGTTTGTTGCTGTGGGAAGGAAGGTTTCACAAAATTAACCCCTACATTCGAATGAGATGGGGGGTGATTTTTTTGAGGTGTTGGGAAAGGATCGTAAGGGTTTTCTTGACTATGGTTGGTGTAGCTGGAATGGGAGGTTCAAACCGTATCTGAGGTGCATGAAGAGTATTGGTGACCCACATGGGAGGGTTTTGAGGAAGTACAAATTGATTGGGATAAAACCCAACATTAAATGGTGTTGGTGTTGTGGGTGGTCCACCAAATGATTGGAAATTAGATGGTGTACCATACATATTATTGGGATACTGGAAGGTACTTCCAGGTTGATTTTGGGTGACATTCCTGATCAAATCGTCCGTAGTTTTTTATGCTCCTACTTTATGCAATCCAAAATACTATAAGCGGGGAGTATCTGGGAGTACAAAGTAAAGTTACCCTAACCATATGTATATAAGATCAAACTGTTGAACTTTACTAATGGCCTCTTCCTCTATTTGCAACACGGTTGTGGCTACATCTTTTGTGATTGTGAGAAAAAGAGATTTCAAAACTAAATTGAGATGAATGGATTTTGTGACATCTACTTTACATAAACGATGACATTTCTACCATTCATGAACATGGTTTGAGATGTGGGTAGAAGTATTTTGTCATAAATGAGTCAACATTTCCATCCATGTGTCATGACGAGCTAGGAGTTGGAAGAAACTAAGGAGTGATTTAGATAAGGATTCAAAAGTTCCATGGGAATGAGCTACCTCGCTTACATGCCATTTCACTATAGGGCCAGTGAGGGTGCATTGAAACAAATATCATGTGAAATGAGTCTTATGTGATTCTATTAGATGAAAATCATAAATAAAAGGTCAAAATATAGTTGGTGGGGTCCTCCCCCTATTTCCCTAATGGAATTTGGTTGGTACAGGGGGACCATTGTTGATTCTGAGTAATGGGATCACTTGTAAGCTTCATTAGATCTGGAATATTTGAAGAAGATACAAATTGTATTTTGTTGGTATTTCCCATTTTAAAATGACCTTGAAATGAAGTGTTTAATGGATTCCCTTGTAGGAAAGTGTGCATAGGAATACCTACGGGAGTAGAATGCAGAATCCCATGAGGGGTGGTAAAAGGCAAATAGTGTGGGGGAGTGGTCCCAATAAATTTTGCACCAAGAATGGTTGTGCCAATCAAAGTGGATGGATTTTAATAGACCAAGCATGCCTCTTGGCAATGAGGGGAGGTCTTGAAGGCATTTAGAGAGACAGGTAACCCTTGGGTCCCATATGGTGCCCTAAAAAGTGTGTGTGTTAACTGTATGGTGAGGGAGGATTTTCTAGCAAACCAAATGAATAACATACATAAAACAAAGTGAAAAATAAATGGTTAATTTTCCATTTAACTTTCTAATATGTGAAACAATCAACCAAATGTAGGTTTTAACCCCATACAGAAATTACCTGCATACGAATTCTAAAACACATAAAATAAACAATGTGAGAGCATAACATATAAAACACAGAGTTTTTCCCCTGGATCCCGAAACCGGGACTACTATCTTGATTTTTCATTATGTTGCTTTCAATGTTATAATACATATTTATACATGCTGAAGCATCCAATACCATGGACCGAAAACCATTGCGTCGAAAAAAAATGTGCGAAAATCATGCACAAAACCATAGGTGGGTCTGCCCAACCTAACATAGGGTCCAAAACCAAAATTTTCTAGGGCGCTACCTCGGACCCCATAAATTGGGGTTATGGGTACACCTCAAACCCCCTGTGAGCCCCCCCGCTACACAATCAACACAACGAAGGGGGGCTCTGTCCCCCTCTAACCCCCCTGTTAACTACGTGGGGTAGTCATGGAAAGACTATAAACACAAACCAACACTAAAAAGGTTTTTGTGTATGATAAAAATCCTATAAAGACATAAACTATTTATGTTCAAATAGTAATTCGGCCTTGAGAAGAATCTATATTAGGGTACTAGGGCCACACCCTAAAAGTACTAGTGATTTTTTCAGTAGCCAAGAACCAACTAAGGTATGGATAGGGTTATAGGGTGATGGGACTACATTCTGAAAGAATTAGTAATGCTTCCAATAGCCTGACGAAAATCACCTAAGGTAGAGTTCTCATGCACTCACTACCTATAGGGAAAGATTCCCTAAGATTTGGCCACTGAGTTGCTTGCATCTAGTGGGAATGATTGAATCTCAGCTTTCAGTTTTCAATTATGGACCCAATACCCCTACCATGTTTTGGGAGAAAACATGAAGGTATGTGATAGTCTACCACTTAGGCCTTAACCCCTGGACGGGTTTCTCCTCATTACCGGATTTGTCACTAGAAGATGTAGGATTTCCAGGTCCCTAAATGACAACATCTATGTTTGAAGATGAAAAATAACTATGAAGGCTTATGTGTTGCCTACCCCCATGTTCCTAGCCTGAACTATAAATTATCTTGTGTCCCCTGTGGAGAATTTAGTGTGTTCAAGTTAAGGTCTTTTTAAGAGTGTTTTTGCTTCACTTAGGGTGTGAAACAAAATGTAAGCTCAAAGAAACCAAGTGCAAATATTCCAAAAGAGGTACCCTTTGTACACAGTTTAAGTGAGCTTAGTGTGTGGACTGAATGTGTCTGTAGGTGAAATTGTAGGCATAAAAAGTGTGAATTGCAATGATGTGGATATGTGGTTATCCTTTACAACTCCCCTAATTACACTATGTTATGCTTGTTCCTTGGAAGAAATTTTTTGGCATTATGATGTGCACAGTTTCATGATGTCAAATAACTCGTGTTGACATTGATTTCAACCCTATGTAGCATAGATGGTGTTTAGATGCCATCCTTGTAGTATAGTTGCAACGAGTTGATTAGACATTAAGTTGATTGTGTTGGAATTGATTTCATTCTTATGATGTCACACTCATGATGGTTAGAATATTGCATTGGTATGATAGATGGTTTCTCATGTGTTAGTGGTGTTAAGCTGAATGACTTATTGCAGTAGTGTTTTTGGCTCATGATGATGTGGGATAGGTGTTAAAGACTTTTGTAAAGGAGTTGTAGCATGTTCAATTTGTCTTACAGGTGTTCGAGATGTTGAACAAGCTCTGGAATAATTGCATTGCTAGATGGAGGTCATCCACTGTCGGACATGCGTTGTATGATTTTTATGCCTTTGTTTAGGGACCTATGCTCAGTGACATGATGTGAAACTACTTGTCAAAGATGAGCAAGATGTCCTTAGAATCCTCCTAAAGTTTGGTGGGTAGACACTATGAGTAAGAAAGGAAAAGGAGGATTAAAACAGGATTTTAGTAGGCCATATAGCATTAGTAATGCTAGAAATGGCCTAGAGAGAAGCTTTATAAAGCTTCTCAGCAAAGCATATAAAGTGTTACTCTGTTTTGGAGTGATTTTTCTTTGGATTCCTCCTGTACGTTAGATATATTTCGACATAGAAATCCTATAATCTTTTAAATGAATTAGATAAAGTCGAGATTGGTTTGAAAAATTCCTCCAATGATGTGAACACCTTAAGTGCACAAGTAGTGATGACAATGGCTTGATTTGGTCAAGTTTGTGCACTCTTGATCCCAACCCAAAGGTGAAATTTTCCCTCCATGTTTTATATTCTTACCTTGGAGTTTTGTGATGGTTGGTTGAGTGATCCAAATATTTTTCTTATATATGTGTTAAAGAATTATATGCATAAATTGTAGCTTAACATAGAAAACTTAATGTGCACATGAGACAAGAGGAGAAGCACATAAATCATGAAAGAAGACAACAGGACTTGATAATAGAGTTCGTTTGACTTGGACTACGTCTCTGGGCCTAGCTTGATCAATGGGGAGGCCTTGATTAATTAAGTGGCATGAGAAAGAAGAGTACAAGCATTAGTTACAAAAAGGAGTTTTATACCTCCATACTGAAAAATGGCCAAAAAATGTAGAACATTGATGGAGAAATGGACAACTCCATTGCATTCGTGGCATCGAGACATGCTGAAACCATATAAAATATGTCAAAATCTGACAAAGTGGAACTTTGGCCCTCCTGCAAAACTCTGCCTCAAATTGCGTGCATTGGGTCCTCTCCCATGGGCGCACTAGTGAACTATGTTTATATAAAAAATGTGGTGGCAGATTTATCAATAATTTAGTTGGCTGAGTTGGCTTATGATCTGTTTAATATGGAGGAGGTCGAACAATCAAACCCCGCCTCCTCCTTTTTTTATACATCAAAATTTAAATTTAAACAAGGGTCGGGGTGGGCCTGCCTTGGGTGACCTGCCCACCCCACTTCTAATGGCCCCATGCAAGTGGTTGGTTGTGTGTTTCTTTTTTTGGGTGTGGTTGGGTTCGTGCCCCAAAGGCCAGCCAACCACCTATCATGTAATGAATCCATGGTGTGGTTTGTGGGTTGTGGGGTGGTGGGGTCATGGTGGCCCACCCAGCTTGTTTGTTTCAACAATTCTTTGGGAGGGGCTGAGAGTCGTGGCCCACCCCTCCACCTATATACATTATGGTTATGTGGATAAGAGTTGGGGTGGCAGGGTTGGTGGCCCACCACCCTTATATAATATCATATATATATATATATATATATATATTTATATATATTATATATATATATATATATAATATATATATATATATAAATATATATAATTATATATCTATATATCTATATATAATATATATATATTGTTTAAATAAAACCATATGTCATTTGTAAAAATTTTGATCTTAAGCCGAAGGAGTCATTTTAACGAGGCGAAAATTTCACCCAGAATTTGGCCGGAGTTGGCCATATTTCGTTCGTCGGAAAAATTCCAAATTGTGCCTTCATTAATGCTACCGAGTCATCAAAAAGTCAACCCAACTTTGATTGCCTATATTTCCTTCACCCGCACTCGGATTGGAGTGTCATTTGCATTGTTGGAATCAGGGTGACTAGCACTTCGATCTGATGCCAATTTCATCATATTTCCGCCACTTTGAATTTTGAGCCTTTTCCATGCCACAGGTGTCTAGAGATCCACCTAGATCAATCATCCCCATTGAGGAGCTTTTGGACCACCAAAAGCTTTATCAGTCAATTGGAAAGTGAGGGAATTGTTCCATGACACTTTCTTTTTCCAGCCATTTTTCCTTACTAAGGTGCATCCCCTTGAAGCCAACTCAAAGGTATTCCACATCTTCTCGTTGTGAAGTCCTGGTTCTTCTATCAAGGATGATATCTTCAAGTAACTCATTGAGGTAATCTGGTGCAAAGTCATCAATTGTAGGAACTGTTTCCACCTCTTTGGTGTCCACAACCAATGGTGGCTCATACAACTTTAAGTTTTCCACATTCGCTAAGGAGTAAATTTGCATATATATCGGCAAATCGAGATTGATGGCATTGTTTCCAATATTCTCCAAGATGGTGAATGGACCATACCGGATTGGTCGTAACTTTTTTCCTTCTCCCTTCATCCTGTCCTTGCTGATATGGAACCACACTTTGTTGCCCACTCGAAATTGATGGTTGACTCGGTGTTTGTCATGTTGAGCCTTGTACCGGGCTTGACTTTTCTCCAACTGCTCCTATATTGCTTGGTGAATCACCTGCATCCGCTAAATGAACTGTTGTGCTTTGTCCCTATCATAACGTCCACTGGAGTCATCTTCCCTTCCAAAGACCATATCAAAAGGGTCTTCTGGCGAGTAGCCAAAACATGTCTCAAATGGTGAACGATGCGTAGATGAGTGCATTGCTCGGTTGTATGAATGCTGCACATATGGAAGATGCTCATCCCACAACTTAGGATGTTTCCCATAATAGCCTCGCAACAAGTGTACCACAGTGCAGTTGACAACCACTGTCTATCCACCAATATGTGGATGGAATGTCGTGCTTCTTTTCAACTTGGTGTCCATGATCTTCAACAAGCTGGTCCAAATCTCTCCGAGAAAGTGAGAGCCCCAATTTGACACAATCGATGTGGGCAACCCAAAATGGACCCAAACATACTAAAAGAAAAGATAAGCAGTCTGCTTTGCAGTGATCTGCTTTTTACAAGGCATTAAAATACACATCTTACTAACACGGTCAATGACGACACACAAATAGTCATGACTTTTTCTAGACAAAGGAAAACCTCATACAAAATCCATAGACACACTTTCCCATGGACGAATTAGAATAGGGAGTGGTGTGTAGAGCCCAAGTTTTCTATTAGAGGGCTTTGAAACATAACACATCATACATTCCTTTACATAGCGAGTCACAACGTTGTTCATATGAGGCCAAAAACAAAATCTTTGTACATGACACAATTTTTTTTCAATACCAAAATGACCAGACACAAGGGAGGTGTGGGGCTCCTAGATTACATGCACCCTTTCTCCTGTGGGTATGCACAATTTTCCAAGGTGATACAATAGTTTCTCCTGCAAGTGATAGTTTCCCACCTGTGAACCATGGGTTCGTTTTGCATAAATCTCCTTAAAGTCATCACTGTTATCATATTGTTTAGCACAAATTTCAAATATAATGAAGCATTATGAAAAATAACAACAGCATAAATAGGAGGGGGAGATAACATATCAACCACTTTGTTGCTAGTGGCCTTCTTATACTTTATTACCAGATGAAATTGCTGAAGAAAACCCATCCACCTGAAATGACAAGATTCCTACAACTTGGTCTGTGATTGAAGATACTGCAAGGGATGATGATTCATATGGATGATGGTCTCCTTGCTGATCAGGTAGTGTTTCCACTTTTTCACACTCTGGACCAAGGCATATAACTCCTTTTCATAAGGAGGATAGTTTATCACAACCTAAGAGAACTTCTCTGAATGGTAACATATTGGCTTCTTTTGCTGCATCAATACAACTCCCATGGCATATCCGCTAACGTCTGTCTCGATCTTGAATGGTTGTTGGAGATTTGCTAAGGCCAAGACTGGTGTGGTGCTAATATTTTCTTTTAATGTTTCGAAGGACTTCTATTGATTTCCTCCCCTTTGAAAGACTTGCTTTACACTTGTCAATGTGTGTAAAGGTGCTGCAATAATAGATAAATTGGCAATAAATCTCCTCCAATACTGTACTACACACAAAAAGCTGTGAACCTCGATTACACTAGTAGGCTTAGGCCAATTTACAATTGCTTCAACTTTACAAGGATCAATTTTTAGCTGACCATGACCAACAATATGACCTAGGTAAACCAAAGAGGTTTTTCCAAACTCACACTTTGACAATTTTACATAGAGTTTTTCTTTTTTCAATACATAAAGCACTTTATTCACATGGCATACATGTTCATTCCAACTTTTACTAAGGATAAGTATATCATCTAGATATACAAGAACAAATTCATCAATGAAAGGCCTAAAGAGATCATTCATGACCCTCGTGAAAGTGGCTGGAGCATTGCAAAGTCTGAATGGCATCACCATCCATTCGAACAACCCCTGTTTGGTCTTGAAGGCAGTTTTCCACACATCCTGCTCTGCAATTCGGACCTGGTGATAACCACTACCCAAATACAATTTGGTGAAATAGATAACATTCTTTAACTGATCTAATAAATCATCAATGCAGGGAAGAGGCTAATGATTTTTCACCGTGATTTTGTTTAGTTCTCGATAATACATGCACATCCTCCATGTTCCATCTTTCTTCAGCACTAAGACAATCGGTGAGCCGCATGGAGAAGTGCTCGGTATGATGACCCCTTGGTTCAATAGTTCCTGCACCTGCTTTTTGATATCTTCCATCTCAATGGTCGAACTCTTGTACATGCCAATATTTGGTAAAGGAGCATCATGCTGCAAATGGATCTCATGTTGGATTTCCCTCTTTGGAGGTAATCCCCTTGGTTCCTGAAACATCTCATCATAGTTAGAAATTAATTCACATAATTCCTTTTTATACACATGATCACAACCCTGGAAAGCATCAGATAATTCTGCATCTTTTCCCCTTACAACCTTAAGCATGCAACCCTTGCTAGAATTCACCAACCTCTTCATTTGTCCTGCACTTACAAGGCTGGCATTGATTTTAGTTTGATGAGCCCTTACAATATATTCTACCCCATATTTTATGATTTGGTATTTGTTTTCATGACAGAAGAAGATTTCCTTCCTATCATATAGATATGGACTCCCCAACACCATGCCACAGATATCCAATCGTATCACATCAAGTTTTACCTCATCCACTAACTTAGTAGCAATCACAAATGTAAGCTTACAATTCTTAGTTACATTTAGTTTTTCTTTATCATGTATCCATCCAAGTGGATAAGGTTTTGGATGCGGTTTGGTTTCCAAGCCTAGCTTCTTTACCAACAACTCTGAAATTAAGTTTGCTTGGGGTCTAGTATCAAATAGAGTTTCCACTTTTGAATGATTTATGATAACTCTAATATGAAATAGCTCAATTCTCTTCCGTTCATTAGGAAGAGATTCATCTATTGAACTAGTGCCTTCATGTGATTCAGAATTAATATGAGGTGTAAGATTACCTTTTGTTCCTGCTGCTATAATCAATGCTTCATCTCCAGAATTAGATCCAACGTCTTGCTGCACAGTTGCCATTGTCTTCTGCTTGCCTTTTCCTCCATACTTCTTTGGTCTCTTTTCTGGGTACTGTTTCCAACAATGATCATCGTCATGACCTTCCTTTTTGCAGTGAGTGCAATATGGTCTTTCTCCTTCATCTTTCTTGGTTGATGCCTTCCTCTTCTCCTTTCCTTTTCCTTTCACTTTGGGTTTTCCATTTGGAGGTTTTAAAGGTGGTTCCTTGAAATGATCATCTATTTCATTTTTTCCCTTGTTCTCAAGATGAATGGTCTTTACACTGGTCGAGTCAATAGTAGTTGGTTCAAACAATAATAATGAATGTCCAAGGTAACTATGTAATGATCCAATATACTTAGTTACTACTTCAGGTGATTCAAGTGCGATGCCCAAATTAAGTGCATGTTTTCTAAATTCCTTTGTAAAGCTTTGAACATCTTGGCCTTTGCCTTGCCTTAAGTATTGCCAATCCATTAAGGCTTTTTGTTTGTAACCCAAGGGATAGAATTGTTCCTTTAATGCAGAAATGAAACTAGGCCATGAGGAAAGAAGATTACCCACACTCTTACTTCTTCGCAATTTTCTCTCCCACCAAATGAGAGCAGTGCTACTCAGCTGAAGAGAGGCCAGCTGAATCTTTTCCTTGTCCTCTTCGATCTGCTGAATCCTGCAGTAGATTTCAATCTTCCTAATCTAGTTATTAATCTTCTCTGCATTACTTCCACCGTTAAACATGGGAAGATAAAATTTGACATATAATTTAAATAAAGGTTTCTTAGATGCATCCCTTGAATTTCTATGATGGTGGTGATGAGAGGAAGAAGAACTTTCGCTTGTTGAAGGAGAAGGAGGGGGTTCTTCTTCACCATTTCCATGCACTGAACCTTGTTCTTCTGCCTTTTTCCCTTCTGCTTTCTCTGGTGTTGAAAGCAACTGGCCGACATTTTTTTCCATTGTATAGAAGGTTTTTTGGAAATTGAGCTCCTCTTCATAGAAAGCCTCTTCATCTGCCATGTTTCTCCTTCGATGTGCACGCTCCGCTTTGGGATCGAAAGACTTTAGTCTCCCTTCACCTCTTTGGAGCATATTTCTTGTTAGCATACAAACATGCAATTCACATCTAAAAAGACCTACTCTGATACCACTTGATCCAAAATATTTTGCTTATAGATTTGTTAAAGAATTACATGCATAAATTGTAGTTTAACATAGAAAAATTAATGTGCACATGAGACAAGAGGAGAAACACATAAAGCATGAAATAAGACAACAAGACTTGATGACGAAGTTCGTCTGACTTGGACTATGTCTCTAGGCCCTGCTCGATCAATGGGGAAGCCTTCATTCATTAAGTGGCATGAGAAAGAAGAGTATAAGCACCGGTTACAAAAAGGAGTTTTATACCTCCATACTGAAAAATGACCAAAAAATGCAGAACTATGATGGAGAAATGGACAATGCCATTGTGTTCATGGCATCGAGAAATACTGAAACCATATAAAATTTGTCAAAATATGACAAAGTGGAAATTCGACCCTCTTGCAAAATTCTGACTTGAACTACATGCACTGCCTCCTCTCCCCTGGGTGCACTGGTGAACTTCATTTAAATAAAAAATGTGGTGGAAGATTTCTCAATAAGTTAGCTAGCTGAGTTAGCTTATGATCTGTTTATTATGGAGGAGGTTGGGCGGTCAAACCCTGCCTCCTCCTTTTTTATACATCAAAATTTAAATTTAAACAAGGGTCAGGTTGGGCCCACCTTGGGTGGCCTGCCCACCCCACCTCTGCTAGCTCTGTGCAAGTGGCTAGTTGCATGTTTCTTTTTTTGGGTGTCGTTGGGTCCGTGCCCCAAGGGCTGGCCCACCACCTCTCATGTAATGAATCCGTGGTGTGGTTTATGGGCTGTGGGGTGGCGAGGTCATGGCCGCCCACCCCGCCTGTTTGTTTCAATAGTTTCGTGGGAGGGTTCGGGAGTCGTGGCTCACCCCTCCACCTATATACATTATGGTTACGTGGATAAGAGTTGGGGTGGCGAGGTTGGTGGCCCACCACCCTTATATATATATATATATATATATATCTTATTTAAATAAAACCATATGCTGTTTGTAAAACTTATGATTTTAAGCCAAAGGAGTCACTTTAACGAGGCAAAGATTTCGCCCAGAATTTGGACGGAGTTGGCTAGATTCTGTCCATAGGAAAAAGTCCAAATTGTGCCTTTGTTAATCCTACTCAGTCATCAAAAAGTCAACCCAACTTTGACTGCCTCTATCTCCTTCATACGGACTTGGATTGGAGTGTCGTTTGCACCATTGGAATCAGGGAAATGAGCACTTCAATCTGATGTCAAGTTCATCATCTTTCCACCACTTTGAATTTTGAGCCTTTTCCATGCCACTGGTGTTTGGAGATCCACCTGGATCATTGAGTGAGTAATTGAGTGAGAAGGTTGCAAAGAAGTAGAGGAATTCTTCATACATAGTGTAGAGCATAGATGATTAAGTGTAGGACTTTTAATGGCAGCAAAATGAGTAGATCTACTTGTTGAAGCATAATATTGATTTAGATCTTCAGATTATAGGTAAGAGATGCAAAGAATTGTATCAGAGGTGTTGATAGTGATGGAGAGCTTGGTATAGATCCATATTTGAGATTCTCAAATTTGTTTTTTGCAGGAGTTTATGATGTGTTTGACTCATAGCCATTGCATTTTATGTTGTTCATTGTATTATGCAACATTTATATTTTGATGCGAGGATTTGTTGTTATGGTTGAGTATGAGTTTTATTTTAGCTGTTGGTGATAATACTACTCATATTTGATGCATGAATTGTGGCCACTATTTTTCTAGAGTAGAGAGCATATGTTTGTGGTGACTTTATTTGATTTGATGATGATGTCTTGCTGTTAGAGATCGTATTATAGAGTTGAATCGAGTTGAGCAGAAAATATTGGGATTCAGTATGAAAATAGATGCAATGAGGTTCTCATAAAGTAGAGGAGCAATGACTTCATGGGTGTGGAGAAGTGATTGCGAAGTTTCAATGAAAGGAAAAGTTTCACTATCCAATGGTAGTTGGATAGTCTAATAGGAGTTGGGTGAGGATCGTTGATTGTGATGGATTTTAGAAGATGGTAGTCCATAGATCCATATGAGAACATAGTCTTTTGAGTTGATCAGTAGAATTGAGTCTCCTAGCTTATTGGATTTAGCTTATTGTATATGAGGTCGAGTATCCTAGATGATCATAGTCAACAATCTATGTAAAAGACACATTTTGTTTAATAGAAGATCTAGAGTAGAGCAACAACAACAAGGGTGGTTTATTTTTTTGTGCGATGAAGGGTTTTACGCCAGATATGTTGTTTCCCATGTGTTGATGCTTTCTTTTGTTCTTGTTCATGGTTATGTTTCTCATATGGTTTATTTGTTTCTTATTATTTATGCATAGATCTGTAAGTGTTTGATGAGTTACTGATAATTTGTATGTGGTTCAATACATAAGTTTAAATTAGGAAAAATTGATAATAAGTCACATTATTGATTCACACCCCCCCTAGTTGTGCTCAAAGGTTTCCAACAATTGCTATGAGAGAGGGGATCCTGGTTGCAGCTTGATAGTTGCAGAGTAGATCTTGGGTTTGTTGGCAGATCTTTTTTTTTTTTTTAGAATAGTTGTCCTCACTACAACAAATTACAAGGTATGGCACAAAAATGTTAAATCTCAATTTTTTCTGGATCTAACATTTGGAGATTAGTATGTGAAGGTTGTGGCAAGGATCCAATTTCAAATAAAGTTTTGCAGCAGGATGCACAAGCTAGATGCATAATCTACAAGAATATTCCTGATGATGCTTTGGAGAGGCTAGTAGGTTTAAAATATGCTAAATAGATGTGGGACAATATAGATTTCATATTTGGAGGTGGTACCAAAAACAATATGGAGGATGAGAAAAAGCACAAGAAGAAGAAGAACAAGAAGAAGAGCCTTCAAAATCAAGAAACTCAACCACAAGAGTCTCATATTCCTAGTGCAAGTGGTTCAACCAATAATGTGCAGAAATCAAAACATCAAGAACCAAAGGTATTGCAACAAAATGGATCCAAAGGTATGTATCCTAATGATATTCTATGGAGTTATAACTTTGAGGATTCAAATTTTAGTAATGTTGCATTGCCTAGTGAAGATGAGTATGATATTAATGGTCTTAGAGCTAATATTTCTAGACTAACAGTTACATGCAAGGATCAATAAAAACTATTTCATAGTTGTGACGATAACGAGGCCAAGCTCAAGGAGGAGATTGTTAGCTTAAATGTTAAATTGGCAGAATCAAAAAGAGTTGAGGAAGGCATGAGGAATAAATACAATGATAAGGAAGAGAAATGTGAGAGATTAGAATATGAATTATTTTCTTTGAGAAGGTAGTGAAAGATGGAGAAGAATAATGTGGCTTCGGATAGTTTTCTTGAAATCCAAAGATCACCATTGGATAAATTCGTTCTTGGATTTCAAAAGGGTGAATATAGTTTGCATGCAGGTAAAAACACCAAAACTTAACTGAAAGAACTTGTAGCAAAAAATACTAGTAAAAAAAGTGAGAACCAAGGAAACAAGAAGCAGAACCAATAGTAGATCAAGCAGCAAAACCAACAATGACAAAGAAGAAAAACTCAAGGTCCAACACAATTTACAAAATAATTTTCTCCAAGAGAGGATCGTGACATATTTTTAAATTTTCGAAGGAGCTGAAGTCCTTTTGTTCCTTTTGTGCATAAATTTGATTGTTACAGTTGTCACAAATTTTGGCATGTTGCAACTAATTGTAGAAGCATAACATATAGATCTAATCAACAAAGCTTATAGTAGTATCAAAAATCAAGGAGATTGGCCATGAATTATAATCGTGGTTTTTATGGTTATTGATATTCATGTAACTTGTTTGACCATAAGGCATCTGATTGCATATCTAACCAACAGAGGAGAAGCATATTGCATGCAAGGTATAGATCTAATATGAGCAACAAGAGATTTGATCCACTTGCTTCATATCTTGACCATGTGGAGTGCTATAGATGTCATAACTTTGGACATATGGCAAGATATTGTTTGATTCTTCATTCTTCAAAGATAAATTTTCAAAAGCATCAAAAACAAAGAGGACCTAGCATAAAACTAGCAAAGAAGGAAAAGAAGCAACGAAAGACTGTGTGGAAGAAGGAGAAACAACTCTTCAGCTCGTGAAGAGCATGCCCTACTATAGTCCATGATTATTTCTTGCATATTTATAAGAGTAATAACAATTTCATGAGAGGTGTATGACCTCAAGGGGAGAACATAGCAAAAATTATGATGATGAGTTCATTTGAGCCTCATGCACATTCAGGTTCGTAGGATCATCCTGGATATTGGAGGTATATTGAGCTCTGGGGGAGCTATGCATGGTATGAGTTTTGCACGAGTTATTTGATATTTTTCTTCATCATTTTCAATCAGTTATTTATAGATGCTTTACATATGTTTTCTAAGTAAAAGTAGTACATTTTCAGCCATATATATGCTTTTGGTTTCACTAAAACGTTGGTTGAAAATATGGTACAACCATGCATAAAATGAGTTCATTAGCATAGGATGTATTAACATGACATGATACATGGAACAACCATATATAGGTTGTTATGTAGAGTGTATTACAATCATGTGTTTTTTATTGTATCTAATTTATGTTGGTTGAGAGTCCAGTCCTTTGTTTGTTGAGTCATCATAATGATATGTTTATTATGGAGGAGTCTCATGAGTCATTTTGTAGCTAAGTAAACGAGCTATTGATTTTGTAACATCCATGCTATATCATGTTTTTGAGTCATTGGTCCATAGGAGATGATGATAGCAGCAATGTAATTCATTGAAAATCCATGTAATATGCTCATGAAGCCATGTACTTGTATTGTATGTATCATTGGGTCATATAGTCATGAGTTATGAGGTCATATGGGAGTATGTATGAGGTTTTGTGTCATTAATACAACCCTGTATGTATAATGTAATATGTCTTTAGTCATGGTATTGTGGAGTCTTGGTCCATATTGTGCTTCTTTCTTGGCAAGGAAGCAATGTTTCGAGTGGAAGTGATTATTTGCAGGTTGGATTTATTAGAGATTGCATGTGTTCAGCGGGAGCATTATTTTCTCTTGTTACTTCAACCATACATTGTTGGAATTATGATCCACTTGGAGGTGTTCATAGTGTACCTTATGCTATGATTTCACTATTTGGGTTATTGACCTCATGATTATGAGTAGAGAGGTTGATGATGACCATTGACGTTGTTGCTATGTAGTTGCTATGGAAATGTTGGTTGCTTCCTTGATGTTCATATTATGTGCATATGGTTGTATGATGTTGCATACGATGCTTGTGTAGTTTCCTCTTGTGCTTATTGCTACTTGCTGCTAGAGGTTGTTGGTTTAGATATGTTATTCATAATGATAATTGGTTCATATTTTTCTTGGTGCTGATATGGAGAAAATGGTCAATGGCTTATGTGAATCATATTTCATCCATATAGAGGTCAAATGATTCAGTGATAATACTTGTATTCATGTTGCCTTATCAAATGGAGTGGACCATTTTCCATTGATGTCAAAGGGGGAGTGAGAGAGGAGGTTGATTTAGAAGTTGTGTGTGGTTTCCATCAATGCCAAAGGGGGAGATTGTTGGCATTATGGTGTGAATAGCATCAAGATGAAAACTAGATCATGTTGGCATTGATGTAAACCCTATGTAGCCTATTGGGTGTTTAGATGCCATCCTTGTAGTATGGTTGCAGCTGGTTGAGTTAATTGTGCTGGCAATGATGTCAACTTTATGATGTCACACTCATGATGGTTAGAATATGGTATTGGTATGGTAGATGGTTTCTCATGTGTTAGTGGTGTCAAGTTGAATGACTTATTGTAGCAGTGTTTTGGGGTCATGATGATGTTGGAGAGGTGATACAAACTTCTGCAAAGGAGTTGTAGCTTGTGTAGTTTATCCTACATGTGTTGGAGATGTTGAAAAAGATATAGAAGAATTTCATTACTCGATGGAGGCCATCTATTGTAGGAAATGAGATGTATGAGTTTTATGCCTTTGTTTTGGGACTTATGCTTAGTTTCATGATGTGAAATGGCTAGTAGAAGATGAACAAGATGTCCTCAACATCCTCTAGAAGTTTGGTGGGAAGACAATATGAGGAAGAAAGGAAAATGAGGACTAACATGGACTATCAGTAGGCCACATAACATTAGTAACTCTAGCAATGGCCCGGAGATAATATTTATAACACTAGTTAGAAAAGTACATAAATCATTACTCTGTTTTGGAGTGATTTTCCTCCAGATTCCTGGCACACATTGGATGTATTTTGACATAGAAATTCCTAGAAGCTTTTGAATGAATTATATAAAGTTGAGATTAGTTTGAAAAATTACTCCAATGATGTGAACACCTTAATTTCAAAAGTTGTGGTGATAATGGATTTATTCGGTCAACTTTGTGCACTCTTGATCCTAGCCCAAAGGGGAAATTCACCCTCCATGTTTTATATTCTTACCTTGGAGTTGTGTGATGATTGGCTGAGTAAGTAATTGAATGATAAGGTTGTAGAGAAATATAGGAATGATTTAGACCTAGTGTAGAGCATAAATGCTTCAGTGTATGAGTGTTAATGGCAATAGAGTGAGAAGATCTACTTGTTGAAGCATAATATTGATTCAGGCCTTTAGATTGTAGATTAGAGAAGCAAGTAATTGTAGCAGAAGTGTTGGTAGTGATGGAGAGCTTGGTATATCTCCATATTTGAGATTTTCACATTTGTTTTTTGCAGGAGCTACTGATGCATTTAACACATAACCATTGTGTTTTATGTTTTTGATTGTTTTATGCAACATTCATATTTTGGTGTGAGGATTTGTTATTATGGTTGAGTATGAGTTTTATTTAGCTGCTAGTGATAATATTATTTAGATTTGATGCATGCATTGTGGAAAATAATTTTCTAGAGTGGAAAGCATATGTTTGTGGTGATTTGATTTGATTTGATGATGATGTCTTGATTCTAGAGATCATATTGCAGAGTTGAATCAAGTCGAGAAGAAAATCTTGGGGTCCAATATGAAAATAGATGAAATGAGGTTGAAATAGAGTAGAGGAGTAGTGACTTCATGGGTGTGGAGAAATGATTGCAAATTTTCAGTGAAAGGAACAATTTCTCAATCTAACGGTAGTTGGATAGTCTAGTCAGATTTGGTCAAGGATTATTGATCATGGTGGCTTTCAACAGATTGTAGTTTGTAGACCCATGTGAGAACATAGTCTTCTGAGCTGATTAGTAGAATCGAGTCTCGTAGTGGATCGAAGTCAGCTAATTGTATATGAGGTCAAGTTTCCTAGCTAATCATAGTCAACAATCTATGCAAAATATACATGTTTAGTATAAGATTCAGAGCAGTGCAACAACAACAAGGGCGGTTTTTTTCCTAGTCAATGGTTTTCCACCAGATATCTTGTATGTTATACAACCAGCTCACAAAAGAGAAGAAAGGATAGATCAACAACTTCAAAATAAGCCTATATGAGGGGGAAACCTCCTTTACATTACACAAATGAAAAATTCTTGGATGATTCAAATGAAAAAACCTCTTTTCTATATAGAGGAGCCTAAGGGGTCACAATATAATCAAAGTTGACATAGCAATAATAATATAAGGACACAACAATAACAATAGTGGGCATCTATGGGGCACAATAATAACAACGTGGGGACAATTGGGGCACAACGATAACAATAAGGGACTACAATGACAATAGTAATGGGGGAATCACTAGTATTATAAGGATCTAACATGCCTCTCTCCTTCAAAAAGGTGTTGTCCTCAATGCTTGAGTAGTTCTGGATGCTTCTGTAAAATTCTCATCCTCCCATGTGGAATCTTCAGCGGGTAAGTTCTTCCACTTGATGAGATACTCTGAAATTGATTGATTCCATAGCTGTCGAGTTCTTGTTTCTGTGACTACTTCAGGTTCCAATATGATTTTTACTTCCTCGTAAAGGTTTGGAAATATTGTTTGAACTGGGAGCTTGTCACCTATAACCTTTTTTAAGCATGAAACATGGAAAACTAGGTGCACTCAGTGAGATGAACGAAGTTCCAATTTGTATGCCATAGTACCAATATTTGCAACACCTTGTATGGACCATAATAATTTGGTGATAATTTATCATCCTTCTTAGCTTGCTTGAGGGACATTTGCTTGTATGGTTGTAGTTGTAGAAATACCCAGTCACCTACATCAAAACTTCTTTCGTTGCGATGTTGATCTGCGAGTTGTTTCATTCTATTCTGCGCCAAAGTCAGGTTATCCTTTAAGAGTTGGAGAATATTTTGTCGATGCTTGATGTGATCTTCCACTGCTTGAACCATAGAATTTTCTATTAAATATGATGTGATGGATGGTGGATGATATCCATAAAGTTCCATAAATTTTTGCTGCAGTATGGAAGGAAGTGTTATACCACCATTCAGCCAAAGGTAACCATTTGATCCATTGTGTTTGTTTATCAGATAGAAATCAACGTAGATGTCCTTCCAAAAAACAATTCACTATCTCAGTTTTCCCATAATATTGAGGATGATAAGATGAGCTATGAACTAAATGCATACATAGATAAGAAAATAATTTTGTTCAAAAATTTCCAGTGAAAATAGGATCTCTGTCGCTTAAAATAATCTTTGGTTTTCCATGTAGCTTTTGAATTATTTCCATAGATGCAGTAGCAACTGTACTGGCTTTAAACAAATGAGATAATGCACAAACATGTGCATACTTGGTAAGTCTATCAACTACCACCATGATGAGACTCTTTCCTCTGGACTTGGGTAAACTTGTGATAAAATCCTTTGAAATCTCCTCCCAGTGTTGACTTGGAATGGATAAAGGTTGTAATAGACCCGGGGTCTTAATTTTCTCAACTTTATTTTGTTGGAGAACCAAACATTCTGCCAAAAACTTTTGAATATCAGACTTAAGGCCATCCCAAAAAATTCCTTCTTAACCTTGTGGTAAGTTTTTAAAAATCTTGAATGCTCTCCTAAGGGACAGATGTGCAATTTTAGAAGACGCTTTTGTTTGAGCTGGGAATTATTACAAAGGTATAAGTGATCTTTGTACCATAACGAATCATTTTTCCAGCTAAATGTATTAGATTTACTAGGATCTTGCAAAAGTTCCCACACTTCTTCGTCATTCTTCCATTCATCCCTTGCTTCATTTATCCAATCAGGTTGCATAATAGAAATGACACAAAGCAATGCTTCCACATCCTCATCCTTTCTTGAGAGTGCATCTGCAACAACATTTTTCTTCTATTTTTTGTAGATGATTTGAAATTCATAGCCCAACATCTTTGTGACCCATTTTTTTTTCTCTTATAAAGACAATATTTTTTTCTAAAAATTATTTGAGGCTATCATGATCTGTTTTTACCTTGAAGTTCCTTCCCATTAGGTAAGGTCACCATTTCTTAAGTGTATGTAGTATTTCCAACATTTCCTTCTCATAAATAGCTTTGTGTAAATACCTTCCTTTTATTGGACGACTTTAACAAGCAATGGATCTTTCTTCTTGCATTATAACATCACCAATTCCATTTCCTGAGGCATCACATTCCACAATAAAGGTTTTTGTGAAGTTTGGCGTAGCTAAGAATGGTGGTTGGCACATTGCCTCTTTAAGATGTTCAAAGGCTTTCGTTGCATCTGGAGTCTAAGAAAATGCATCTTTCTTTAATAATGTTGTTAGAGGTGCTACTATTCTCCCATAATTCTTAACAAACTTGCCATAATACCCTGTCAACCTGAGAAATCCTCATATATTCTTTTTGGATGTGGGGATTTTCCATTCCTTAATGGCTTTAATTTTGCTAGGGTCTACCTTAACACCTTCATGAGATACAATTTGACCGAAATATTCCACCTCTTGTACTCCAAATAAACATTTGAAGGTTTTTGCATATAATTGTTTCTCCTCCAATAGTTTGAGCACTCTATCAACTTGTTGAACACAATCCTTACATGACTTGATGTAGATTAGTATATCATCAAAAAATACTAACACAAATTCTCTAAGGAAGGGTTGGAAAATGGAATTCATCAAACCTTGAAATGTAGAAGGTGCATTGGTAAGGCCAAAAGGCATCACCAAAAATATATAATGACCCTCATGAGTTCTAAATGTTGTTTTCAGAATGTCTTCAATCTTCATTCTGATTTGATGATATCCTGAATGAAGGTCCAACTTAGTGAAGTAAATTGATCCATGTAATTCATCTGATAATTCATCAATGACAGGAATGGGAAATTTATCTTTAATAGTGAGATTGTTGAACTCCCTATAATCCGGACACATGCACCATGATCCATCCTTCTTGTGCACCAATACTACTAGAGCAGAGAAAGAACTTTGATTAGGTTGAATTATACCGACCTCTAGTATTTCTGCAATCATACGTTCAATTTCACTCTTTTGGGCATAGGGATATCTATAAGGACTAATGTTTGGAGGAACACTTCCTAGAATCAAATGAATAACATGATCATGATCATGAATAGATGGGAGGCCTTTGGGAGTCTCAAATACCTTGGAATGATTGTCCAAGACTTTTTGAAGATCTAGAGAAATAGATGTTTTTGATGTGGGAACCTCTAGCGAACATAATTGTGCAATTACACCACGTTGTTCTTTATTTAGAAGATTTGTCATTCCATTAGGGTTTATTATCTTTCCCAATTTCCCTACGATACTCATTAATTCAACTTCCTTTCCTTCTGATATTTTTTTCAAGAAAAGTTCTTGAAATTAAAAGCTATCATACCCAAAGATTGTAGCCATTGGACTCCTAGTACAACATCAGCACTACCCATTGGAATGGAAAGCATTGGACTGTTCAACATATATTCTCCCATGGATAGCTTGATATTATGGTACTTTCTAGAGAAATTTATGGTTCTTCCATTTGTAACCATCACTTGACACTCTAGTGCTGGATATAGGAAGCAATTAAATTCCTTCACTATCTTAAAATGAATAAAATTATGGGTACTTCCCGAATCAATCAACACTATTACCTTTTTCTTCTTGGTATGTCCTTCTATCTTTATAGTTTGAGGAGTGGTAATTATGACCAGTGCATTACAAGATATGGTTGGATTCATTTCTTCTTTCTCTCGGGTTTGTTCCTGGTGTATATCCTCTTCTTTTAATGTTTCTTGTTCTGTTTCTTCTTCCTCTTCACAATCTATGTAAAATAATTTCTTCTCAGCACACTTATGACCTTTAGTGTATTTTCTATCACAACTGTAACAAATCCCTTTTGCTCTTTTTTCTTCCAACTTTTGTGGTTTCAACCTTGTAGGTTGTGGAAGGCTAGGAGAAACAACACTTCCATCGTTATAGTTGTGATTGGTAGGCTTCCTTGTTGCCATAATTTTGCTTTCATTTTTTCTTGCCAACCTGAATGCCTTCTCCAATGAATCATGTTCCCAAAGGGGAACCTCATGTTGGATGTTACCCTTTAAAGTCCCTATGAACACATCAATCCTATGCTCCTCTCAAATATATTTTCCTTATATTCAATTTTTGGAAGTCCTCAGTGTGCTCCACCATTGAACCCTTTTGTTTGAGATTTATCAATTGGCTAAAAACGTTGTTGCTTTTTATATCCTCATTGTGTGCTATCATTTCTTCCATAAAAAATTCCCAAGTGAAAATTTGTTTATGAGAGAAAAACCATCGATACCATACAAGCTAATTGGATTCCAAATATAAAGTTGCAATGTGTACCTTTTGTGTGTTTTTCACATTAGGGAGATCAAAATATTTTTCCATCTCTAGTATCCATGTTACGGGATCCTTTCCATCAAACTTCCTCATATCAATCTTTGGAAAGTGGTGGGTCTTTATTCCAATGTTAGAGTCTATGAAATCATGATTAGAATTCCTTTTGTTCTCATCATGAGTTTCATCTACTACCTTTTCGTCATTAGGAAGCCTTTCTCGTAGCAACTTTGTCAAACCTTCCTTCAAACCTTCCATGTCTTTCTTCAAATCTTCAATGTTGTCCTTCTTAGAATCACGATTAACATTTATCTTGTTCTCATTATGAGTTTTCTCTACTACATTTTTGCCATTAGGAAGCCTTTCTTGTAGCAACTTTATCAAACCTTCCTTCCAACCTTCCATGTCTTTCTTCCAATCATCAATGTTGTCTTTCAAACCATCCATCTTAGCTTCTGTTACTCTTTGTGAGAGAAATTTGTTACACTTGGTCTCGTAATTTTGATATATCATTTTTCATTTCTTCCTCTTCTTCATGTGTCATGGTAGAGATTTTGGGTTGCTTACTAGCTGTTTCCATTTTATTTCTTTGGGGCATCAACTAATGATAATTTTCTTCAATATTCTATTTTAATCACTTCCAACTATGTTTTCAAACAAAACTTATGCAAATTTTTAAAAAGGCTACACATATTTTTTTATTTATTTGTATGAGCTCGATATTGAATTTGATGTATCTTTGAAATTTTGGATCTCCAAGGTCTAAACTTTCAAACCATGGTAGCCCTCTGAATCCTCTTTCCAACACCACCAGTATGATAGAAATTGGATTCTCCAAGAAAGTGTTATTCCCAATCTCCCAAGATGACCTAATTATACATTTTTTCCGTAGATCAAACTTGTACGAAGTGCCACATTTCACTGTTTCAAGCTTCGGATCTAAAACAAACATACACAATAAAAAAATTTGTCCTCTTTTTGTAACTTCTTATGAAATTTCAATCTGATACTTAGAGAGAACGTTAGAACGCTTTTCCCAAAGTCACCTATTTGGGATGTAATTTGGGATCCTGGAAAAACCCTAACTTACTTGGATCATATCTCCGAACATATAGCGAGACAAGATCTGACATTTTGACCCGAGGGTCATCAAGATTTCGACTCAAATGAATTTTTGTTTCAGCTTCTGAAACATCATATAAATTTTTTTATAGAAAAAATACTGCTATGACTTAAGAAGCAATTTCTAAATTGTTCACATCAGTTTGATTGTGAAGGTTAGGTGTTAGTCCGAGTTCAGTGTTTCCATCTTTACTTTAGTGTCTAAGTCTTAAGAGTCTTGGTAGTATGGTTAAATAAAGTTCAATAGCCCGTTCTTAGTCACCACTGGTCCCACAACTTACATAGATTCCCTATATCAAGTTTGTTTTAAAGGTTCTTATGTGTTACGAAACAATTTAGGTGTTTTCGTAGTGCATAAACCAGATTTTACACTGGCTGCGCTACGAAATCGGGGATTCATGCAGATCCGTAGTAAATCTTTCTCAGCTATTATATCTATCAAAATCCGTTATGTTTACATCATCAGTTATCAGCTTATACACTTTGTCTATCATGTCCAACCGCTTATCATCATCATTAGAGTCGTTAGGTACCTTGGTACGCTCGAGTTGCAAGTTTCAAGAAGGGCCAAATATTCACAGTCATAATTATGATTGCATTTATTGCATGAGGAACAAATCAGTAAGTGTTCATTTTGAATTCCTTGAACATCAAGCGAGGCAGTGATCGAAGATTGAGACAGTGCCAGTCTTTCAAATTTTCATTCCGCTGAAGTTTCATGGAGGGGTCTACAGAAAGAAAGGAGCACAGGTCAGCCAGGTGTTTGAGGAGTGAACCTGAAGGTTTAGACATTATCGTAAAGAATAGAGAAGTTGAATGCACATTCAAGCAGGTTGGCTGTTGGAAGTTTTGCGAGAAACTTCAAGGAGGTCATGCGCAAGTCACCAAGGAATTTCCCTTGAATTTCACAGGATTGAATTCAAAAGTTGGGGTGCTTGAATTGAAAATCTCACCAGAGTTTATATCCATAGTCACTAAGATTCCAAGGGGACAAGAAAGATGGTTTAAAAATTTAAAATTTGGTATGACCCCCTGCAAAGAATTTCTGAAGCCAGAGTTCATTGATTCAAATTTAAACAAGTCTGTGCCCAAGAATTTTGTCAAGGACTCATATGCCAATTTACTTACCTACGTACAGAGGTACTTTACTTGCGAGGGGAGGTCTCATAAGGTGTATTCATATCACTTCAAGCTTTTGCTGCATTTCACAGGAAAAATATCTCTTGATTTACCTTTCTACTTGTTTCGTAGCCTAGGAAAAATGTGTGACAAGGTTCAGCTAAAGAAGGAAGCCTGTGAGACCTCATTGTTTCACCACAACTTAGTCAAGTTGATTATTTTGCATGAGCTCTAGAGAGTAGATAGGGAATGGTCCACGTTCATGTTTATGTCTGACTTCAAAAATGAAACTGGTCTGAGTCCCTAGGCTGTGAAAAATTCTCCACCAACAACTAGTCATCGTGCAGAAACAAGATCCAAGAGATTCACAAAATTGAAGGCTAGGAAACAAGTAAAGGAGCCCGTCAGATCAATGGTTATCCAAGGCACACCCCAGCAGTCCCTGAAAGAGAAAAATCAGATCAAAGAAGGTGGACATGAATCATCTACAGGTGAAGTAGTCTAGAGAAGAATGACCAGGAGTCAATTAGCTAAGGAAAAAGGCAAGAGAGTGGTTGTTGAGGAAAGCCCGGTCTCAAAGGGAAGTTTGAATGAATTGTTGCAAGCTATTGATATTGAAGAATCTCCTCTGGTTTGAGCAGATTTGATAGAATCAGGTAAAGACAAAACCAA
The DNA here is from genome assembly GCA_000404065.3 of Pinus taeda. NCBI lineage: Eukaryota > Viridiplantae > Streptophyta > Pinopsida > Pinales > Pinaceae > Pinus > Pinus taeda. Next base: position 88,717 of record APFE030058275.1, read on the forward strand.
AAAGATCAAAGCCTCGAAAAAGCTCAAATTTGATGATCAAGTTGCTAAATTTGTCTTTAAGCCAAGGAGACCCGTGAGGAGGCATTCAAAGGAGGTACAAGAGGAGCTACCAGAGTTGAGTGAAACAGAGGAGTTATAAAAATCTCATGAGGAACCTGTGACTACATCAGCGATACCATCTCAGCTGCATAAAAACGATAAAGGTAAGGCAGTTATCCCTCAAGAGGAATATAGTGTTGAAGAGTTGAAAAAGAAGTTGAAATTAGAAAACCTTGAATTGCTGAACTGAAGAAAGCCTTAAGGAAACATGCAATTAAGGAAGCTCATTTTAACAAAATGGAGGCTCTGTGGGAACACAAGACAATTTCAATACTCGAGGTGGTCGATTGTCATGCTCAATACTACACCTGGTCAGTCCCTGCAATAAAGGAAGCCAAATACATCAGAAAGGTCAATACAAGATTGAGAGTCGGGATTAGAATCATGAAGAGGAAAATCGAGGATTTTAAGATACAACTAAGATAGTGAGAAGGACTTCCTTAGCTAAAGAAAATCACACAGCAAAAAAGAAAGGCTAAGTCCAAATTTTTGATAATTTACCTTTTTGAAAGAATGGTATCTTTGCATTTAGTTTTGAATAACTTCAGGGCAGATGAAAAAGATATTTTAAGAAAGGGAAATCTCAAGACAATCAAATTTTGGCATTAGAAACTGCATTTTTGAGGTTACACAGCCGTTTTTTAGCACATTACAAAACTGCTGAAGATGATGCCTAATACAGAGCAGTTTCGTAGCACGCTATGAAACTGCTATAGCTGCATATTTTGATGAAGATTGACCAATTTTGAGGGACAAAAGGGAAAACTTCTTGAAAATGAGTTTCTGAAGAAAGATCATTTACACAATACAAGCATCCAGCAAGGGAAAAACGAGCAAAGGAAAAGCATATATGAATCATAAGCCATTTTTTATAAAAGTGATCAAAACTAGTATTGTTCATCATCCTTCAGGCAGCATTAAAGAGGTTTTATCTTCATACAGGTGCATGGACAAGGTCTACAGTGCATGAAAAATGTGACATTCCAAAACATTTTTTTGTTATCAAAGAAGAACAACAGGGATAGTTGATTTCGAATATCCTTGTGGAGACCAAAAGCAGAAAAACAGGGGTAGTTTCCTACTTTCCAGGAGCAGTTAAGAAATGAGACATTAAGGACCAACAAGCAGTTTTAAACATCCACCAAAGCTAAAATGAAGAAGGCCATCTGTCAAAGAACAAATTTGGATTGTATTTAATGCTACTACCAACCTGATGAAGAGTTAGAATCCTAATTGTTTTAGGTTTCTAGAGCTTTCAATTAGTAGTAAGTTGCTTTTAATAGTTAGTTTAATATGTCAATAGGTGTCATGATAAGGAGAATTCGAGTTCCCCTCATGCTAGAGGAGGAATCTTAGTTATGTAAAAGAGCTCTATATATAGTAGAGGAGCTGATGTACAAAGGGTTGGAAAATTATTCATAAAAGCTCTCACATTGTGCTTTGTGTAAAGACTCTGTTTTAGTAATACAAGATTTGGCTTTGCTTCTCAGGAATCAGAAGGAATTGAAGGTTCAGAATGTATTGTGTTGTTTTCTTCTCAGTATTTGCAGTGGTATGAATGTGTGATTACCTAGAAATCGTTGCTTGTGCTCTAATTTCCTTAATACATTTATAAACTGTGTTGTCCCATATGCTCTGGTGTGTTCTAAATGTGTTGAATTCTGGATGCCCTGACTTCTATGTAAGGCTGATATCATTGTTATACTGAAACTTTTTTGACTCCGTAAGCCCAATGGATAATTTTTAATTGTGTTTCCACCACTTACATTCCTTCGTTTTTGTTTCATAGAGTTAGCCATCTTACACATATTCAAAATCTTTAATCTTGTGAGAGAGCCCTCTCAGGTTGAGGAGGCTAAGCCTTAGCCTAAAGTAGGTTTGAAATAGTTACTTAAAGTCAACCTGGTCAGCAGCCTATCAGGGTCTGATTTTGAGATAACAAATTCCATAATGACCTTTTTGGAGCAGCGAAACCCTATAATCCAAAGTTCTAATACCAAATGTTATGCAACCAACTCACAAAAGAGAAGAAAATATAGATCAACAACTTCAAAATAAGCCTCTTTGAGGAGGAAACCTACTTTACATTACACAAATGAACAATTCTTGGATGATTCAAATGACAAAACCTCCTTTCTATATATAGGAGTCTAAGGGGTCACAATATAATAAAAGTCAACATAACAATAATAATATAAGGGCACGGCATGAATAAGAATAGTGGGCTTCTATGGGGAAAAATAATAACAATGTGGGGACAATTGTGGCACAACAATAACAATAAGGGACTACAATGAAAATAGTAATGGGGGAATCACTAGTATTATAAGGACCTAACATGAATCAGACCTAGTGTAGAGCATAGATGCTTCAGTGTATGAGTGTAATGGCAACAGAATGAGCAGATCTACTTGTTGAAGCATATTATTGATTCAGGCCTTTAGATGGCAGATCAAAGAATAAAATAATTGTAGAGGAGTTGTTGATAGTGATGGAGAGCTTGGTATATCTCCATATTTGAGATTTTCACATTTTTGTTTTGCAAGAGCTACTGATGCATTTAACACATATCCATTGTGTTTTATGTTGTTGATTGTTTTATGCAACATTCATCTTTTGGTGTGAGGGTTTGTTATTATAGTTGAGTATGAGTTTTATTTTAGTTGCTAGTGAGTATTATTTATATTTGATGCATTCATTGTGGCGACTATTTTTCTAGAGTGGAAATCATATGTTTGTGGTGATTTTATTTGATTTGATGACGATGTCTTGATGCTAGAGATCATACTGTAGAGTTGAATAAAGTTGAGAAGAAAATCTTGGGATCCAGTATGAAAATAGATGAAAGGAGGTCCACATAGAGTAGAGGAGAAGTGACTTCATGAGTGTGGAGATGTGGTTGTGAAGTTTCAGTGAAAGGAACAATTTCTCAATCTAATGGTAGTTGGATAGTCCAGTTAGAGTTAGGCGAGGATCGTTGATAATGGTGTCTTTCAGCCGATGGTAGTTTGTAGATATGTGTGAGAACATAGTCCTCTGAGCTTATTAGTAGAATCGAGTCTCTTGGTGGATTGAAGTCAACTGATCGTATATGAGGTCGAGTCTCCTAGATAATCGGAGTCAATAATATATGTAAAATATAAATTTTTATTAATAGAACTTTCTAAGTGGTGCAACAACAACAAGGGTGGTTTTTTTTTTTAGTCAAGCATTTTCCACCAGATATGTTGTGTCTCATGTGTTTATTCTTTCTTTTGTTCTTGTTCTTGTTCATGGTTATGTTTCTTATATGGTTTATTTTCTACTTATGATTTATGCATAGATCTAAAAAATGTTTGATGAGTTTTTGCTAATTAGTGTATGTGATTCAGTAGAGAAGTTAAATTGGTGAAATTTGATAATAAGTCACACTAATGATTCACTCCTCCCCCCCAATAGTGCTCAAAGGTTTCCAATAGAAAAGAAAATATGTGTGGTTGATGGGCCACTTACTTCTTTCCTAATTATGCTATGTGAGAATATAGGGAGATGGAAACTTAGTGTTTTGAGAATGTTTTCATTTGCAACCATAGGTTCGCCACAAGGACATAAGGGAGGCAGGGCCTAATTTATTTCTTTACTAATACCAAATCCTAGTCGTAAAGAAATGAATGAAATAAAAGCTTTGGTTAGAAAAAACAAGAAAAAAAGATGTGTGGATTCAAGACAACTTACATTTATCCTAGTTTAAGCTAAGTGTGATGTAATTTAGAATGAGAAAAACAAGTACAAAATATATGTGGATTAGAGCCACTTACTTTCTTCCTAGTTAGGCTATGTTTTAATGAAAAATTCCGAAGCACACAATAAAAAAATTATTTACTTAAAATGGTTAGAAAAGAAAATTGAAATCTTAGCTAAACTAAAAAAAATTATTGGAGTGCATGCAGGTCACTAAATATTGAAAATAATAAGAAATGTTAAAAATAGAATCCAGAAATTCCAATTTAATCTGGAATTGAATTAAATTGTGAATTAAAATTGTAATTCTTTTCTCATAGCAACTTGTAATAGTTAACTAAGTTAAGTTGATTTAGTTAACTTAGGAATTTTGAGTTGGAAGTCTTTCTGAAGTCATGTATATGTTATCCCTATATTATAGGGGTCCAGGATGAGTTAATTGTGAGTTGTAAGTAGATAACTTAGTTTAATGAGTTAATTTCAATTAAATTAGTTCCAAACTGTTTGTGGAACTAGTAGAGAGTTAACAATCAGTTGGTGCACTAATTCATTTACTAGTGCTACTCCAATTAACGAAAGATTCCCTCACTACAAACTCATGCATGTCAATTCTGAGAAAGACCCAGTTGAGACTAGAGTGCAAGGACATTGTACTATCATTTGTATGATTTACTAAGTTATAGATATCATGCATGAAATCATAGGACCTAATTTTGGATTGCACAGTTATGGATGAGGAATTTCCCTTTAAAATACAGGCTAATTCTCTCAGGAATTGTGCAAAGAATTTGAAGCTTAGAGGCTTGAAAATTCGACTAAGTATTGGCCAAAGGAAGTCATCGAGTGGAGGATAGGAAATACTTGGTAGATTAAGCTCAAAGTTGAGCATAGAATATTGTATTCATCCAAATTCTTTGACCAAGGGTGCAAGGAAATGGGGACTTGGAGAGCTACATAATTGGTTAAGTGTTAGTATATTATATATTACAGAGCAATGGAACACATAAAATATTGCAGAAATATAAACATAGAAAACGCACAAAACAAGAGAGACACAGATATACGTGGTTCACCCAGTTTGGGCTACGTCCACCCCGAACAGCCAGTCCTTCCTTTCTATTATCCAGCAAAATGAAGAGACACAACCTACAACAAATATGTTGTAATATCCTCTGTCTTCTCTCACAGTCTCACCTCTCTATTTCTCGCTCACACAGAATACACATCTATCTCACAGCTTCAAATATAATGCCCTCATAGAAAGAGAGGGGTTTCCTTCTAGGGTAAAAGACCCTAAACTAAACACAAGTTCTACCGTCAGATCATCCGCCTAATGAACAACCCAGATTGACTAGAAATTACTATACT
>APFE030058275.1:94023-130714 GCA_000404065.3 Pinus taeda
ACAACCGCCCCCCCTAGACCCCCCTGCAGCGAATATTTTACGGGTGGCGTTGCCGCCCCCATTTTGAACTGGGGTCCAATGTGGTGGTACTTTTGAATATAGAAGATAATCAGGCTCCACACCCAACACTAAGTGTTGGCCAAGAGTTTTCTTGTGAGTTGGAGATTGATTTTACTGAGTGCTGGGATTGTTCTTGTGAGAACAAGAATTGTATTATCATTTTGGATTTCTGATATATGAAATATAGATAGTGGGGTTTTGAGTTGTGGCTTTCCTCGAATATTTATTGTGTTATGTGCCATTGATTTATCTTCCTCTTGTAAAATATTTTTTTCATTGATCTATTGGCTTTCGCTAGTTGAAAGTAGAAGTATATTCTTGTCCTGTGCTTTAGTAAATTACATGAGCTTGTGAATCTATGAGTATTTTCTACATGGTATCAGAGCTGAGAAAAAGTATACTAGAAAAGATTTCAAAGTTTTGAGTTTAGGGTTACAGGTGAAATTCGAATTTGCAATACATACTTCAGGATCGACAGATGGAATTCTACGGTTTGCAGCTCAAGTATGACTTGGATGGAAGCTCGAATTATATAGCCTAGAAGGATAGGATGGAGGCCTTATTGGAAGAAAACGGATTGGAGGAATTCATTGATTAGGACATTCCAAAGCTACCATCATCGAATGCTCAGAATCTGGCTGAATGGAAGAAGTGTGTGGCAAGGGTGAGGTGGATAATCCTTGAGGGAGTTTGAGACCACATTGTCTTGAGTCTACATGGGAGGGAAACTCTACATGTTATGTGGAAAGCATTAATGAACTTGTATCAAAACAAAAATGACCAAAGGGAATTGGCATTGAAGGAAAAACTTTGGAAAATCAAAATGGAGAAAGGCGAGACTATTCCAAAATACTTGACCAAGTTCAATCAATGTCATGATGAACTTGGAAGTGTTGGAATCATAGTTTCTAAGGATTATATGGTGCGCATTGATCTTCTAAGACTTCCAAAGAGTTGCATAGTTATGAGGAATTTGTCAATGGTTGGGAGAAGTTGCCAGATTGGGAACAACTGTGGTTATATTTGGTGCAGGAGGAACACCAAAGATGGGACATCCTCTAAGGAAGTGGATGAGGATTCTTCCTTAGCGAGTGAGGCAAAGAATGCCAGGGGAAAGAAGTCCCAAGGTGAGGAGGGTGGAAATAATATGGAATTGATGAAATTCAAGTGTTTTCACTATCACGAGAATGGGAATTATGCCAAGATCTTCCCACAGAAGAAAGCAGGTAAGGAGCCGATAGTAGTGGCAACAGGTGAAGTGCTAGCTTCACAATTCGAACTTGATTTAACTCTCATTGCATGCATGGCCAACACTATCATGGGAGGCATGTGGTATCTTGATAGCGATGCCTCATTCCATATGATGGGGAATAAAGATCTCCTTAGTTATTTTGAGGAGAAAGACCTCAAGTAGAGCATAGAGTTTGGAGATGATGAGAGGTATAGAGCTACTAGGATCGGTATGGTTACCTTTTAGAGGGAGTCTAGCTCCCCTCTCAGGGTCGCAAATGTGATGTATGTACCAAAGGCTAAATAATAATATTGTTTCAGTCGCAGTATTGGAAGACTGTGGCTATGATGTGGTTTTTAGTAAGGGAAAGGTTTTCCTTAGACACATCACCACGGGATAGGTGAAACTGATCGGTTCATGAGTCAAGAAAATGCATTCTCTTGAGGTTCAATATGCATGCAAATCCTTGAGGAGTAAGCCAAAGGTTAGATACTTGGTGGCTGAGAAGGAGAGTAAATTACCTCTCAACATGCAGCCCTAGAAGAAGCAGTCTCAAAAAATTTTGGAGTATCCATAATTGGAGAAGCTAAGAGGAGACTAAGTGGAGAGATCCACTCAAGAAGGGAAGTAATCTCAGATAGTTGTGGAGCAACCACAATTGGAAAAGCAAAGAGGAGAGCAAGTGGAGACATCCATTCATGCAGATACCTCTAGTAAGGGAGAATTTCGAGCCAGGTGGTTAGAGATATCACATGTAGCCATACCTCCAGGTGTGACATGGGGCGATGTGAAGTGATAGTCCCAAGAGGGCTAAAATTGGGCAGGGTCCATCGAGAGGTTTTATCTCATGGATCATACCTTGTTATGGGAACTCAAAGTACATAATAATGGGAGGAATCAATGGGATTGATGTAGTTAGAGATCAGAGTGATAGAGGCTAGAGTAGTCAGATACTGAAGAGCATAGAGTAGGCTAAAAATCTTAGAGTTTTCAGTCGACAGAGGCCATAACAGTCAGAGACTTTGATGACAGGGGTAACCTCTAGTAGAGTAGATCTCGATTACAATAATACTTGATGATCTTTCCTTTACTAACTAAGACTATTTATAACTAAATGACATCAAAAACCCTAACTATTAGTGGTCCCTTGCATAACAGGTTAGCTACTTTATTTATTAGCTATGGCCCGTTTACAACTAACTCTGGTCCCTTTTTTCTAATGCAGGTCAACCACTTACAATTTTTAATGCGGGCTTTATTTACTCTCTAACTAAGTATGACTATGAATCAACCCATTGGGTTTATTATATAAATAAAGGGGTTACGGTTGGACCCTATCATGCCCTCCCCCATCAAAAGAAACCTTGTCCTCAAGGTTGAAGCTACGAAAACTACTGAAGACTAGTGGCTGGTTCCAAGGTCGTATCTTCTGGATAGGTGTCTTACTACTTGATGAGGACTTCTTTGATATGCGACTGCGGATATCTCTTTCACAGGTATCGAGGCTTGTTCTAGTTGGAGGCAGAGTGAGCCTTCCTGATCCAATTTGAGTAGACTGGTTTGAATTCTATAATTGTTCCCCACCACTTTCTTAAGGCATGATAAATGGAAGACTGGATGGATTTTTCAAGTTGGTGGCAAGGTCAGTTTGTAGGTGACTGCTCCAATGCACTAAAGTATCTGATAAGGTCCATAGAATTTTGGTGCTAGTTTCTGGCAACCCTTTTCTTTGAGAATTTTTTGCTTATATGGTTGCAGTCTAAAGAACATTTCATCCCATTCTTGAAATTTTTGCTCAGAATGATGGTGTTTTTCTTATTGCTTCATTCAATTCTGATCTTGTTGTAGATTATCTTTGAGATGAGTTATCATGGCGACACGATTCTGTAGGAGTTGATCAACTGCCTGCACCTTAGAACATCCAGGGATATAAGGAATAGGTGAAGGTGAGAGTTTCACATACACTACCTCATATGGAGTCATCTTGGTGGCTTCATGATAGTTATTATTATACCAACATTCAGCTAAAGGTAGCCACTATACCCATTGATGCTTCTTTTCTGAACTGAAGCACCTTAGATATGTCTCCAAACATTTGTTGACTACTTTTGTTTAACCATTGGTTTGGGGATGATAGGCGTAATTAGTTGGAGTTGTGTGCCTTGTAGCTTGAAAATTTCTTGTCAAAATTTACTGGTGAAAGTGGGGTTGCGATTAGACACAATGGAAGTCGGCATGCCATGCAGTTTGAAGATCTGGTCCACAAAAGCTTGAGCCACCAAAGTGGAGGTAAATGCGCGGGGTAGATAAAAAAAATGAGCATATTTAGAAAGCATATTCAAAAACACCATGATGACTTATTTTTTTTCCCAACTTTGGGAGACCAGTGATGAAATCCATGGAAACATCCATCCAGATAGAGGCAGGGAGTGGCAATGGATGTAAGGTTCCGAGTAACTTGACTGTTTCTCCTTTGTTGTGTTGACACATATCACATTCAGCTACAAAAGCAAGAATGTTGTTTTTCATGCCAGTCCAAAAGAAATAACGATGAGCATGATCATAAGTCTTATGAAATCTTGAATTCCCTAGAGTTGGAGATGAGTGTAACTCTTCCAAAATGTGGGTTTTGAAGGTGGATGTCTGTGATATAACTACTCAATCCTTGTAGCGAAGAATATCATTATTTCAAGAGTAGTCGGTTGAGGAATTAGGATCTTTTCTCAAGTTATTAATAAGTTGGGAGAGAGAGGGGTGCGAGAATCATTCCTTGTGGGCCTCTTTAATCCAATATAGTACGAGAAGAGAGATTGATAACAGGGTGCTTTCATCCTCAAAATGGAAAGATAAAGCAACATCTACTACATTTTCACACCCTTTCTTGTAAATTATCTCATAATAATATCCCATCATTTTGGCTAGCTGTTTATTTTGTTGTGGTGATGATAGATGTTGCTCCAAAAAATATTTTAGGCTTTGATGGTCTGTGCGGATCTGGAAACCTCACCCCAACAAGTATGGTTTCCAGGTGTCTATTGCATGTAAGATGGCCATCATTTATTTCTCATTGGTAGATTGACCCAGATGTTTTCCACTCATTTGTTGGTTGGTGAAGGCTAATGGTCGACCTTCCTGCATTAATACAACACCAATACTAGTACCAAAAGCATCACATTCAATCACAAAAGATTTGGTGAAGTCTCGTAGGGACAATACGAGAGTGGAACACATCGCCTATTTGAGAGCCACGAATGCCTATTGAGTTGCATCAGTCCAGAGAAATGAATTTTTCTTGAGAATATTAGTGAGGGGTCTAGAAATGCAACCATAATTGTGGACAAATTTGCGATAGTCGCCAGTGAGACCCAAGAATCACCTCAAAATCTTAAAGGTTTTTGGTTGGGGCCAATATTGCATTGCTTGTATCTTTTTTGGATCAACTCTCACTCCTTCACAACCCACAATGTGTCCCAAATACTTGACTTCTTCCACGTCAAAAGATCACTTGGACAATTGAAAAATAATTTGTGATTTCAGAGCAGTTTCAAGATTAGGTCTACATGCTAAAAATGTTTTTCGCATGTTAGGATGTAGATGGGAATGTCATCAAAGATGACAAGGATAAATTTTTAGAGATGCAGTTTTAGCAGGTGGTTCATGAGGCTTTGAAAGGTAGATGGAGCATTACAGAGACCAAATGGCATGACCAATAATTCATAATGGCCTTCATGATTTTGGAAGGAAATCTTGGGAATCTATACTTATTTCATGCACATTTGGTGATAGTCAGAGTGAATATCTAGCTTGGTAGAGAATTGAGCACCATGTAATTCATCAAGAATATCATCAACAATCGGAATAGGAAATTTGTCTCTCACAGTGAGCTTGTTGAGGGCCCGAAAGTCTGGACACATGCGCCATTCTCCATATCTCTTTAGCACCATGACCATTGATGATGAATAAACAATGATGCTGGGATGAATAACATCGACTTTGAGAAGTTCCTTGATTACTTTTTCAATTTCATTATTTTGGGTGAAAGGATATCAATATGGGCACAAATTAGGTGGTTGGGTCCCCAGGACCAAAGGCATGCTATGATCATGTTCACCCATAGAAGGTGGAAACTCTTTAGGTTTGTCAAATACCTACTGGTGGCGGTCTAAAATATATTGTATCTCAGTACGAATATGAGGAGTAGTGGATTCAATGGCTCAGATGACATTAAATTGGGTGATGAATTCATGGTGGCCCTTTTTCAAAACATTTTCCATTTGATGTGAGCTGATGATAGTAGGAGAACCTTCCTGGAGTCCACATAATGTATGAATGTGTTTGTTCTACTTAAAGCTCAAATATAAATCCTAGAAATACATTGTGATTGAGCCAAGACTGCGAAGCGATTTAGCACCCAAGACAATGTCACAACCACCCATTTCGATAGAAAACATGTGGGTCTTTAGGTGGTAGTCTCGTATTTGAGGTTTAATATTTCGACAATGGCCTTCACATTTCATGGTCCCCCCATTAGCGATAAGGACTTGGAAATTAGAGACTCTTCACACAAAACAATGAACAAATTTGGTGACTCACTTATGGATAAAGTTATGAGCGTTTCCACTATCAATCAATACCACTACTAGTCAATGTTTAAGAAAGCCTTGGATTTTGAGAGTTTGAGGCGAAGAAATGCCCACCAAAGCATGTAGTGAGATCATTGGTTCATCTAGCGTAGCTGTGAGATCATTGTCAGGATGGGTTTCGACAACTTTATCCTCTGGCCCCCAAAAGGGTGGGGCTTCCTCAGATGAGTTGTTATCAGTAGCATCAATTTGAAAGAATTTTGGTTCCTTGCATTTATGCCTCGGGGAGTATTTATCATCACAGTAGTAGCATAATCCTTGTTTTCTTCTTTCAACCATTTCTGCTGGAGACACCTTTTAAACCTTAAGTGTTTGGATAGGGCCTTGAGCCTGGGTGGGATGCCCCTTGGCTACGAAATTTGGATGAGTGGAATAGGTATCTATGGTGAGTTCCACCTTGATGGCCTTTTTGCAAGTGTCCATCCACGTAGTTGGGTGGTGCATCCAAACATGGGCTTGGATGCCTTCTTTGAGACCACTGATGAAACACTCCAAGTAGAAGTCATCTCCTAAGTCGTCATTTATGATGGCCAATGTCTCAAAGGCTGCAATGTAGTCTTTTATTGTGCATGTATGTCAAAGCTTAGTGAGAGGGCCCAAAAAATTAGATTCCCTGTCAAAGCGGTCACATAGGGCTTTTGAGAACATGTGCCAAGCTATGTTTCCCATGATAACATTTCTAATGCCACTTCCACCACTACCATCTCTCTTGCTCCAAGTAAAGAGATCCCACACATAGTTTAGTTTGATAATTGCAGATATCATTAAGGGAGAAATATTGTTCTATTTGTTCTACCCATACTATAGGATTAGAACTATCAAATTTGTACATGTCCATCTTGGCTGGCAGAGGGTGGGAATGTTGGTGATTTCCATGGAAGTGAATGTGATGGCTATATTCTCCTTCAACGTGTTCATCAACACTATGCTCCTCCCGATGAGACCTCTCCATCATATTGGTGAGCCATCAAATTCTGTGGTAATTTGGTCCATATTTCCCTGGAACTCATCTAACCTTTCTTGAAGGCTCTCAATCTTCTCATAGGCCATGACCTGAGATCTGGTACCTTCCATACACAAACCCTAGTCAATCACTTAAGAGTAGTCTTCTTGGATAGAGGGTGAGTTTAGGAATCTATTGGCGGGGGTCACTTCAGTCACATCAGAAAAATTTGGGACCGCTAGAAAATTTAGTCTAACAAGTGAATGGTACCACTGCGATGATCTTGTCATCCTGAATCTTATGGGCTAAGTCTCTTGCAAGCGTCCCGAGATGGTATCATGCTTTTTTGTTTTTTTTTTTTACTTCGAACGAATTTTTACTCGCTGTTGATCAATATTAGAGTGGTTGAATTGCAGAAAACTTGATCTTGCCCAATGTCTTGTGAAAATAGGGCCTCGACAATAGTAGAAACAAGCCTCACTGCAAAAAGAGTCTAATCAAAATTGTGAAACTCCAGCGGCGACAAAACTGCAAATGTTGGATTTGATTTGTACAGTGGAGGCAATGTTGTAACATTATTTGGTTTTGATAAGTTAATATATTAGTTAAAAATAAATTCAAAATGTTAAGTTAGGATATGGATGAAAAATAAAGATGAACAAAAAATGTTAGGACAATTATATATTTTATATGCATCCATATCAATAAAATGTTAGGAGTTAGCTGCCCTAAACAATGGAGGCAAAAGAAAAACAAAAAAAAAATTAGGGAAGCAAAAAGAAAATAAAGGCTTTAGTTTCAAAATAGAATAAATGCAAGGGGTGCTTGTTTAAATGCGCCACATTAGAAATGTTAAATTTTTATTAATTATTGATTAATTTCCTTAAAAGGTATTAATATTTGTTGTAAACCTTTAACATTAAACTTTATGTATATGGTGCACATATTTGATAAAATATCATGTCGGCTTTAAATAAAAGGCGTGCATCATTCAATGTTCGATTTAGTCCCCACCCAAATCAATGGTGGTGAGAGACTTCGCACCCCAGTCGACCATTTCTCGTTAACACGATATGGGGGGGGGGGGGGGGGTCTGCAAAGTGGTTTTAATGATGGATGCCCCAACCTTATGTGTCACCACCCTATAGCTCTGTAACCCCACCCCCCACTCAAAACCATAAACCTTTCGCTACACCCTTCGCAATCCGCTCATGGGTTTCTTCTGCCAATGGTCCTCCATCCCACAACTTAACCATTATTCCTTGACTAATCCAATGTTGCCACCTCACATGCCCATTTTCAAGTCATCCTATTTGTTTCATCCTCACATTCCTATTGCCCTATTGTCATGTCCATTCCTATTCCTCTGTTGCAACTCCGCTCATATACATTAAATCCGCTACAATCATAAATAAAATTGTTAGCCCATCCCTGCATGTTAGAAATACACCTAAAACCACCTCTTTGTCACTTTCCTCTTACTCTTTACTGTTATTTGCAGGTGAAACATTTTTCTACAAAAACTTTTCCTATTCGATCAATCTGTCACCAGAGTCACTCTTTCTTATGTCTATTAGCAATGGCCCAAGAGGGAAAGCTAAAAAGTAGAGTACAGAAGAAAACATTGATACTAGCATCTAGCATGATCTTGACCATGTTCCTATCGTTGACTCTCTTTTCAAGATTGCAGATGCCAAGTGTGAGTTCGATTTCCATGAACTACATCTATGGCTCAAACAAAAATACCTTGACCATCAAGACCTAGTCAAATTCTGGGAATCACTATTGCCTTTCTTTAGTTTCCCAAAAAAAGATGATTTCCCTGACCTAATTACTTGGTGCCAAGTCAAATATGACCTTGTAAAAAGAGAAATGGTGGCTTAAAAGGGAGACATCCTAAACACCATCTCTGCTGAAATCATAAACCAGATGCTCTTAATCCCTCAATTAGAGTCTCTCAACCATTTTTCACTAGCAACACTTATGGATCTGTACCATAATTTAACCTTTCCATAGAGAGCCCAAATCTTTGAAATATTTTTACTTGAGGATGCATAATTACCAAAAAGGAATCCACCCTACATATCTTCCATGTTTCATGAAGCCTCCATACATTGTATTGCTCTGCCTTCTTACTTGTTAGGATATCCAAATGACTAGTCTATTGATGATACCATCATTGGATTCCTTTCCATCTTCAACAAATGTCAGCAACCAACATTCATGTAAAATTACAGCGAATTCCTAACTGATAATATACATGAACAATTCATGAATTTTTCTATACTTAGCTACAACTATGTAATTGTTCACATGTTTCTTTTTCAGTAGGGAGATATTTTTTCTATCAAGATGAACAAACAATATGAACAAGAAGTGAACAATCAGTGATTCATTGGACTGTAATAGTCAAGACAACTTCTACCAGCTCTTCATTTTCATATTTTATAGATACATTCATACACCCAGTGGCACAAATCCTCAACATTTAGACAGAGCCAAGGATTGGAGATGAGATAAAAAGGATTTTATGCTTGATTGAGCAGACTAAAACTGGTGACTGGTATTTATACCAAAACTATATAGAGATAAGGTTATATGGTTGTGAGCTTGCACCATATAAGCTACCCAAGTATGTTCCTATGAGAATATTTTCTCTAGAATATATTAGGCAAATGATCAACATAGATGACCTACACTTTGTGTCAGGAAAAAGGAAATCTCAATTCAAGATCAAGGCAAAGACTGGATCATTCATTTACAACACCAGATCAACTGGTGTTGAGGTAGATACATTGTTGAAGAAGATGAATTTTCAGCCTAGCTTTACCTAGTCCTATGACCCTTTTCGTATTATTTTTACCTTGAGAGTTGAATTAAAAATGACTCCTTATAACCATACTCCAAGACCAGAAATAGAAGTGTTCATAAATTAGGAATAGTGGTTTGATGGGACACTTCAAGAGGCAGATGGACAGGTTGTATCCACCCCCACTGAATAGACTCCAGTTGCTCAAAGCAAGCAACATAAAAGGGTGAGATAGGAGACTTTATCTACTGAGGAAATTATGAAAGGATTCATTTTTCAACAGAATAAGCCAAAGGTTGTCTTGGTCACATCAACAGAAGAAACTCAACTAGTAGTAATTGATCTCAGAGATTCAGAAGTTTCTACATCAACAGGAGTTAGTATTTCAACAACTCCTCCTACAGCTAGTGTTTCAACAACTCCTCCTACAACTTCACCTTCTAGGGAGCCTCTAGAAATCATTTTTTCCATAGGAACTAGTTCCTTAGATGATCAAAACATCTTCTCAAGGTTCCTTGAGATTAAACATAAGAATGAGACATTGAAGTCTAATGTATATAGCCAATTTTGAAAACAAACATCAACTTCCTAGCATAGGCTTCTTTCTACTTTTGACAGTGAGAAAGGCAGAATGCAAATGGCTTTCTTGGAAGCCCAAATTCCATTTCCTAAGTCTCCATAAGGTTATAAAAAGGTTGTGTTTTCATTTGATACTAGTCAAATTGATCCAATTGACCAGATGGATATGCACATAAAAACTGGCGAAATGTTGTTTTCTACCATGACAACTACAACTATGTCTCTTTACAAACTTAGGACTGCCCTATCCAATGTTCAGTCTCATCTCAAGTTAGAAAATATTTATTCCTTAGTCAAAGGTAGTAGAGTAAAGGCATTGGGGGACTTTTTAATTAAAGTAGGATATGATCCCAAAGATGTAAAAGCTGTATAGTTACTCCTAAAAAACAAAGATGTAGACATTCCTGCACTCAAAAAACAATTGAAGCTACCTTCTATAGAAGATCCTCTAACAAAGGACATATCAGAAAATGAACAGCAAAAGGACATGATCAAGCTTATCATTGAGCAAAATATACAACCAAAGAAATGGAAGAGTAGACTGAAGAGTTACTAAAGGAGGAGGCAACATAACTTGCTATGGTTTCAGTCACAATAGTCCCAATAGTAGTTGTAGGTAAAAAGCCTAGTTCATCATCAATAGCCATTGAGTCTACATTAAAAGTAGTTTATCCAACAAGATTATCACAAGAATTGGCCATGCAAAAACAGGAAAACGAGAAGTTATTGTTGAAGTTCCAATGTTTAGAATTGCAAAAAGTCAAGAATGATACTTTGTATATGCAGGAGATGCAGAAGTCCCACAAATTGGAACTTAAGATTCAAAAGTTGGAAAGTGAGTCCCTAATGGTAAATACTTTGGCCCATGCCAAGGAAAATATTTGGACATGGATCAGCCAATCTATGACAAATGTATGGCCATCTATACAAATTATTTTTGAATAACAACAACTCATCACTAGACGCAGTGCAATGATAGAAGAACATAAAGTAGCCTTGAAGACCAAGCCAATAGAAGCCACATATATGATCAAAGTGTTAAATTCAAAAAGTAGAGAAGAGATGGAAGGAATAAATATTTCTGATAGAACATCTGCTATCTTAGAGATTAAGAAGGTCTTACAAAATAGGAATTTGATTAACTGGTTAGAAACAAAATGTTAAACTCTGGATATTGATGTACAAAGGTTTCATTCAAAGTTTAATGCTTTAAATTGAAAGGGACTACCAGGATTGGTAGATCTAAATGATAAGTTGATCACATTAGAATATTATTGCAAGAAATTATATACTATTGTAGTAGAAAGAGCCAAGTTTGCAGGAATCAAAGGACATATAACAAGAAAGGAATTTATGGAATCCTTGGAGTTTGATTTGACCATCAAGCATGAAATTAGATATTTATTCCTCACCAAGGCAAATTTCGAGAGGTATACAGAGGCAGATGAAACATTTAGAAATATGGTGAATTTGGAAATCCCAAGTGAGCAAAGATGGGATAAATTGTGTGAAACAATTGAGTAATTTATGATCCTAATAGTATGACAACTCATCAGTGTTTTTAGGTCAGATCATCAGCAAATTCCCAAAAGATAGAGCCACCTCTTCAGCAGTTTTTCAGTTCCTAAAATATTGTCCTATTTTTTGTAATTTTGTCCTATTTTGGTACAATGTTCCAAAAGAATGTAGATATTTTTCAAATTTTTTGTTAAATAACTCCTTCTTTGAGTTATTATGGGTTGAACCCTTGAACAAGCTATCAAGTAGATTTGTATTAAGCTCGAGCATTTTTCTGGAATAATAAAGGATTCTAGATTTATCTCATATGGTTTGTTTCTTAGTGAGTTATATTTCTTGTTATTCATTGATTATGTTTTCTTCATATAAATTAAGTCTTTTATAGTTATCCGACTCAAAATTTAATTGAGTTTTAGTGTCATTTTGGATCCTCTGTGAAATTGTGATTATAAATTAGGGAATAATTTACAAAATTGTTTGTTATTGTAAGTTCCTCTTTAAATATAAATTACATCAGATTTCTGTAACAGTTTAATTATATTTTGTTGATTAACAAAACACTGTTTTCTTAATTTCTTCTTATAATAAGTTAAGTATTTAGTTTGAATATAAAATGAATTATACTTCTCCATGCTCTACTTATCCACCACATGAAAAGAAAATTAACTATATGTAGTTAAAGAACAACCTTTTATTTTACTTGGAAATCTATCTAAGTTTGAAGCACCTGTTTATAAATTGTTCACTGGTCATCCAACAATTCAAAACAACAAAACATTATAGATGCTTTGGCATAACTAATTGACCTAGATTTATCTCAAAGGACAACATCATATTGGTGCTATTTAGCCAATTTAGTGTCCCAAATTGCTTGCATTAATTATCAACCGAGGTTTGTAAGCAGATAAAGTGTAGTGAACTATATGTGCTTAGTTAACCTTTCTTACTTCATTGTTTTGTATTTTATATTGTTTTGGGGGTTTTTGTTCTTTAATTCCTAATGATGTACAATCTGAATTATGAGAAAATTAAGTGAATCTAATGGACCTTTTTTTTTAAAAGAATAAAAATGTTCCTAAGTTAATCTAACTTCCTAAACGTGAACCAAGAGCCGAAGCTAGTCAAAACCAAATTTAAAGAAAGGAAAAATAGAGCATCTATCATATCTCATCATTGATCCTAAGTCATGAATCTATTTCTTAAAATTAAGGTTGAGCTTGGAATTCATGTTGAAATAAATACAGAGAATGAAATCAACTGAAGTACTTCTAGTTACTCTAACCTTCAATTTTGAAAGATAACCTTCTTGAGATGGGATACCAACGACTTTCTGTACTTTATGATCTAGAGAACTAAATGAAACATGAAGAAGGTAACTGATTGATTTAAACAATTGTGTGAAGTGGATGTTTAATCATTTAGTTTAGGATGAGTATCAACTTGAAATGGTGTTCAAAAACATTCATTAACATAGTGGATTGACAAATTTGTCCTAGGAAATAAATAACAAAACAGTGAGTAAGCTAGACAATAGTGAATTCTTATTATTTCAACCTTACTATGTTTAGAAAAAAAATCGTTTCCTTTCATGAAATGTGTTGGAAGAATAAGACTACACAATTGAGTTTTAACATTATGTTATTGATCAAAACTAAAATAAATCAACCTAAGTTAGAAAAACGGCTAAAAGCAAGGTAATGAAATTAAAACTAAACAGAAAACGAATGGAAAGAAAGCCTCGTTTAGTGCAAGGGCCCTCTGCAAATGATTGGGTTGAGCTGATAACTAATTAAAAATGCTCTCCTAAGCGATCATTGGTGAACACATGACTTATATTATAGAAAAGAACGAAGTCCCGAAATACAGAGCTGAAAGTCTGAACTTAATACATAAAATACTTTGAACCCCCCTTGGTTCTGTACAACTAGTATTTAAAAGAAAATAACCATAACTATCTTTGAGGAAAATTAGCTAGAGGTGGCCTATACATGTTACAACAGAATTGTGTAAACGTCTGATCAGCTACAGGTGGCTTAAATTTGAGCGAGATGTTTGCAACAGAACCGTTAATGTAGGTGGCTGATCCAAGTTAATGCTTGCAATAGAACTGTTATATTTATTGATTAACCATGAAAAAGTAGACGAAGAGTCCTACTTCTTCCGGGTATCATATGTTTGACTCCACCTTTGATTACGATCTTGAGCTTTCTTCCTTATCGATTTGGGTTGGGTGAATAGGATAGAATCCGTGTGGAGACGATTCTAGAGATGCCCATGTGGCCGGATTCTTCATTTGACACCTAGACCCTGCTAGACCATGGAAGTAGCTACATAATATAGGGTTCACTGCAGAATAGGATGCGCTCTGTAGCTAATTTGCAAAAAATTATTCAAACAACAAAACATAAAAATATAACATGTCTATCATGTTAGAGCCTAGATTTACCTCAGGCTGGAAAAAGTAAGCTTATAGGTCCACATCAAACCATGCTCAGCCTCGTAGCTAGCCCTACGAGGACAAGAGAGGGCTCTCTCTGGGTCAATCTCAGTGAAAGATAATCAAATGGGCTAGAGATGACTGAAATAAAAGCTAATTTTAGGCTAGGTATGAAGTACAGAGGTTTGATTTGAGTTTTTGGAGGTTTTGTGTTGGAAACAGGGAAAGGCAAATTGGGCTTGGGGATGAGGCACAATTTCTATAAAGTTTTGATTGGGGCAAGGAAGGCAATCGTTTTGATGCTTTAAAGTGAGTGAATGGGTGGATCAGACTGGTGAGGAGCTAAGGAGAGCAAGAGAGTCTCAAGAATTCTCCTTAAACAGATGAAAACATGGAAATTTAAACAAATTCAAAGGCAGAGCATTGTAGTTAATGGATTCTACCTTAATCACTCATTTGTTCAAATTCAGAAGAAGAGAAAGGGATGTTGGAATTATGATGCATATGTTGTACTTGATGGCAACCCACTGATAGAAGAACAACTCTATTATATCAGATGTGACAGAATACATGGGATGCAGAACAACTCCAAGGAATCAGATGAAAGTTCTCAGTATGACAAGTTAGCTTTGCCATCAAGTCCAAAGGGGGATATTGTTGGCATTAGGGTGTTGACCTTAATGACAACTTACTTAGATAGCAAATCACAAGATTAGGCAGGTTCCGCAGGTGCACCGATCAAAATGTGCGGTCATTGGCAGGTTGCGCAGGAACGTCGTTCACAAGGTGTGGACATGTTCGCAGGTGTTCTGAAAAAAAGGTGCGAACCTAAAAGTGCACGAAATTTCATGCAGAGAAAAGTGCACGCACGTGGGAAATCTTATACTTGGTTCATGGTATTAGTCCGACAGTATTCATCCTATGGTTTTGGTTCGTGGTATTGCATTCAAAAGAGTTGAACCCAAGTATTGGGTTCGTGGTATTGTTTCTCAATGGTTTTGGTTCATGGTTTGAGTAAGGCCTTGGTTATAAAAGGAAAGGAGATCATTTTGGCCAAAGATAGTTAGTTGAATATCTTGGATAAGCAAGACCTGAAATAATTATGATCGGTTA
Organism: Pinus taeda; assembly: GCA_000404065.3. Taxonomy (NCBI): domain Eukaryota; kingdom Viridiplantae; phylum Streptophyta; class Pinopsida; order Pinales; family Pinaceae; genus Pinus; species Pinus taeda. The sequence continues at coordinate 109,357 of APFE030058275.1, forward strand.
GTGAGCTGGACCTAAATCAAGGAGAAACCTAAGCATTATTAGATAGATCTGTTGTTGGGTCGAGATCTCTGTGGTGCATGATCAGATCTATAAATCTGATAGTCTGGGGCACAAGAAATTGTTTATACCTAGGGGTGCGAATGTGAGCCACAACGTAGGTGCGGAGGTGCACAGGCGAGCAGAAGGCGCAGGTATGGAGGTGCGCAGGTGAGAAAAAGGCGCAGGTGCGAAAGTGCACAGGTGAGCAGCAGGCACAAATGCGAAGGTGCACAGGTCCAACACTGCAGAAGTGCGGACATTTGTAGGTTTCTATTGGCTAAGTTGCAGACTTTACTTGAAATATGTTTTAGCTGTTTTTGTCTATTACTGTTGTGTTCAAGGTTCTGATTTGATATTTGATTGCTGTGTGCTGAGAAAGCATTGATTCAGTTTGTGCACAAGGAAGTTTGTTGACTGCAGATCTATTTGATACTTGATGGATCATTAGCTGGTTTGATAGCCTAGATCAATTAGTGACGTATGTTTATGAATGGTATCATTTGGGTATGACCAATGTATGGAATAGCTGCAAGTTATAAGGAAATATTTGCAGGTTGGTTTGGTGAAAGTGTTGTTTCAGTATTGGTTGATTCAGAGATTGATGATGCTAGTATTGGTTGATTGTGTGCTTCAATGATATTGATGGGTCCAGTATGAAAATTGGATGAAACGTGGCCTTTCAGATTATGGTGTTGTGTTTTAGTGTATCCAGTTTGAAAATTGATGAAACGTGGTACCTGGAGGAAGAACGTGAGAAGGTTTTAGCCTTTTGTAGGTCGGCACCTACGTACTCGTACATCAGCTAGTGCAAGAGCTAAGGGGTGGTAGCTCCCTTCCAGTAGCGGCTGGAAAACAACTGAAGGTTGGAGCATTGAGTAGGCTGGCACCTACGTACTAGTAAATGAATCAACTAGTACAAGAACTAAGGGGGTTGTAGCTCCCTTCCAGGAGAGTCTGGAGAACGAGAGAAGGTTGTAGCCTTCTGCAGGTAGAAGCCTACGTACTGGTATAAGATTGCACCAGTACATAACCATTGTAAAATTAGTTTCTTATTAAAAAGAAGATTGAGATGACTTGCAGTAGGTGGTTTTCACCCACGTTGGGTTTCCACCTTACATCATGGTGTTCATGTGTGCTTCTTGTGTGTGATGATCTGTTCTAGTTTACTGCTCCTATTTACTATTCATATGGTTGATAATGTTCAGATGCACTCACTAAAGATCAACTAACTGAATCATATGTTTACTGGATATACGCTTGTTGCATTAAAACACAGTTGATTATACATGTGGTATGCCTTAACTGAAGTAGCATATATGAATCTTAATATGGAAATGAAAAAGTTACATTGATTTGATAATAATGATTCACCCCCCCCCTCTCAGTATTATTTCCAACAATTGGTATCAGAGCGGGTCCTTTGGTATAAGCTTGATCACTTGAAGGAGATCCGTAGATCAATGGGAAATAAGCTTAAGAAGAAGGTGCCTAAGAAGAAGAATATATCTCAGAAGAACTATGACAGTGGGAGAATCGATTGGGGAATATGTGGAAGAAGCACATCAGATTTAGAATCACTTCAGAATGAAGATAAACAAGAGCTATCAGGTATGAATTTGTTATCCTCTGGTGATACATCTATTTATCCATTTGGAAATGATGAAAGTGATAGTGAAACAATTGAATTTGCATTTATGGGTGAGCAAGAAAGATATCAAATAGAGGCAAAATTTAAAAGGCTTATAGACAAAATCAGAGATCAGCAAGATCTATTGAACAAAAGGGAATTTGCCTTCAAAGAAGAAACTACCAAGCTAAAAGCTCAACTAGAAGAAGGAAATGAGGTAAGGAAGGGATTCAAGGACAAGGAAAATCAATGTCAAAAGCTACAAGATGAAGTGACATATTTAAGAAGTGAAGTCAATGAAAGGAGCACAACAATCAAGAATTTCAAAGATAGATCCAATTACTATGAAAGTCTTGAAGCTAAGATCCGCTTGCTAAAGGAAGATCTTGAAGAATCAAAGAAGCAGAATAAAGAACTACTTCAAGCTCTTGAAAAACAAGAAAATGAAGTTCTTGAACTAAGACGTTAGTTGGAAGAAGGAAGGAAAGCTGAAGAAAACATGAAGAAGCAGCATCATGAAAAGGAGGAGCAACGTCAGGATGAGGTAAAGATCTTGAAGGGTAAATTAGAAGAAAAGGATAAAATATTACGAATTCAAGATAGTACTAAGATCTTGGATGATATTATTAGCAATCAAAGGTCTCCTGCTATCAAAACTGGTCTTAGTTTTCACGAATATGTTAAAGGTGAATCTAGTTCACAAGGTAAGACAAGGGACTCTAATGCAAACTCTGAAATGCTCAACAAGGAAATGAGAGGTCAACCCCATCAACAACCAAGGAAAGAAATTTCTCAAAGAAAATCCTTTACTCATCTGATGAATAATGTTGAATGTTATGTATGTCATAATCTTGGACATGTTCCAGCCAGATGCAGAAGTAGAATGGTTCAAGACCATCATACAAAAGGATCATCACATTTCAGGTACTTTATGGGATATTGCTTTTCTTGCAATATGAAACATGTAAGATGTTATGCATGTAACAAGCTTGGACATATAGCAAAGGAATGCAGGAACAAAGTATGGGCACCATGCCAAAAGAAGAAAACATCATCACAATTGAAGATATGGAAAAAGAAAGAAGTACATCCAGAAAGATGTGGCATAGCAGAGTATACAGACATGACAGACTCAAAGGAAGCTGAAAGGGTGGAACATCAGTGTTCCAAGTCTCATACGCAGGTTTCATAAAAGAAGGTCACGTATATACGCGAGTTAGTTACTGCACAGTTGCATATATGATAGTTTGAAGAAAAGTAGTGGAGATAAGCTCAGGAGATAGGGTCTCATATGATTCAGTCCATTACTTGCTCTGTTTGATATTGGTTACAATATGTCAATGATGTGTGGAAATGTCTTGATAATCATAAGATGTTTAGAAATGTTTTTTATCCTAACTTGATGATGATGATGTCTTGATACTTCTTATTGATATATGCATGTTCAGATCTGACAGTAAACAAGTGGCACAGGTTCAGGGGGAGTTTATGTTTTGAATAAATGCATTGTTGGAATTATGATTAGACCTACTTGGTAATGATGCTTATATAGATAAAATGATAGATCTTGATATAGTTATGAATTGTTATTGACAAAAATCTCAGATGATTCCTGGGGTTACATAGCTGATGTTCAAATTAGATTTGTGGTTATGCATATATGGTGCTTACATGGTGATCTTCATAAGGATAAGGAGAAGTACAAAGCTTGAATACACATTACTTGATGATGAGTCATTCATATGCTAATGTCGTCATATAGATCATATAATATAGTTATGATGCAGGATTCCTATAGTTCTTGGTGCTCATGTGGATGAGGATTGTTGTTGTTGATGATCTTAAGCTCAAGATACATAGTTTTGGATACATGAAAGATTACTCGAAGTTGCATTGTTGGAGACATGATGATGATGAGTTCTTACCTATATGATGATGGGTTGATACTTACATATGTTGCTTGATGCAGATCATGCATGATGATGAGATGGATATGGTGTTTTTCACATTTGATATGATGTGAATGATTATGAGCTCATGCAGACATACCTTGATGACTTATACATTAATGAACATATACAGGTTGCTAGACGCTTATGGAGTATATCATACTTTGTGTATGATAGTTGATGATCTTATTTAGATGTTTGGTCTCTGTTATAAATGGCATATCAAGTTTCATGATGTAATAGTTTGTCTCTATCTATTGTAGTCATTTGATGAAGCCATTTTGGTAATATGATGTAATTTTTACCCCCACTATGCATGGGAAGGTTGATGTAATAGTTTAGTCATGTACAAACATTTGGTATCTGGTGTATCCCCACTTGGTTGGGTTGATAAGTCAATATTGTATATCCCCACTTGGTTGGGAGATGGATGTATGTATGAGTCTTTGATGATAGGAAGGTCACGTATGATGTATAGAGTCATGTTCTTTCTTGTAGAACATCTTTTTGTAGACCTTGCTTACAGTCAGGGGGAGTATGAACAACAGACTTTAGCAGAGGAGAGATTTTAGAAGGAGCATCGACAGATTAGTACACCTTGGCATATACAAAGGGGGAGAGCTCATTCAGAGAGTTCAGCAGGTACTTTGGCGGAGTATGGTTAGCAGAATGGTTATCAAGGAAAGAGAATATCTTGGTCTGCCCCTTGCACTTGATGTCAAAGGGGGAGAGTGTTTTCGTGTTGTTTCCTTCAAGTCCAAAGGGGGAGATTGTTGGAATTATGATGCATATGTTGTACTTGATGGCAACCCACTCATAGAAGAAGAAATCTCTTATATCAGATGTGATAGAATACATGGGATGCAGAACAACTCCAAGGAATCAGATTAGAGTTCTCAATATGACAAGCTAGCTTTGCCATCAAGTCCAAAGGGGGAGATTGTTGGCATTATGGTGTTTTCCTTGATGGAAACTTACTTAGATAGTAGCTCAAAAGATTAGGTAGGTTTCGCAGGTGCACCGATCAAAAGGTGTGGTCATTGATAGGTTGCACAGGAACGCCATTCACAAGGTGTGGACATGTTCGCAGGTGTTCCTAACAAAAGGTGCGAACCTAAAAGTGCATGGACTTTCATGCAGAGAAAAACACATGCACGTGGGAAATCTTATAGTTGGTTCATGGTATTTAGTTCGACAGTATTGATCCTATGGTTTTGGTTCGTGGTATTGAATTCAAAAGAGTTGAACCCAAGTATCGGGTCCGTGGTATTGTTTCTCAATGGTTTTGGTTCATGGTTTGAGTAAGGCCTTAGTTATAAAAAGGAAAGGAGATCATTTTGGCCAAAGATAGTTGAGTTGAATATCTTGGATAAGCAAGATCTGAAATACTTATGATCGGTTGGTGAGCTGGACCTAAATCAAGGAGAAACCTAAGCATTATTAGACAAATCTGCTGTTCCGTCGAGATCTCTGTGGCGCATGATCAGATCTGTAAATTTGATAGTCTAGGGCACAAGAATTTGTTTATACCCAAGGGTGTGCATGCGAGCCACAACGCAGGTGCGGAGGTGCGTAGGCGAGTAGAAGGTGCAGTTCCGCAGGGGAGAAAAAGGTGCAGGTGCAAAAGTGCGCAGGTGAGAAATAGGCACAGATGCGAAGGTGCGTAGGTCCGACACTGCAGAAGTGTGAACATCTGCAGGTTTCTATTGGCTAAGTTGCGGACTCTACTTGAAATATGTTTTAGCTATTTTTGTCTATTACTATTGTGTTTAAGGTTCTGATTTGATATCTGATTGCTGTGTGCTGAGAAAGTATTGATTCAGTTTGTGCACAAGGAAGTTTGTTGACTGCAGATCTATTTGATACTCGATGGATCATTATCTGGTTTAATAGACTAGATCTGAATTAGTGACGTATGTTTATGAATGGTATGATTTGGGTATGACCAATGTATGGAACAACTGCAAGTTATAAGGAAATATTTGTAGGTTGGTTTTGGTGAAAGTGTTGTTTCAGTATTGGGTGATTCAAAGATTGATGATGCCAGTATTGATTGATTATGTGCTTCAATGATATTGATGGGTCCAGTATTAAAATTGGATGAAACGTGGCCTTTCAGATTATGGTGTTGTGTTTCAGTGTATCCAGTCTGAAAATTGATGAAACATGATACCTAGAGGAAGAACGTGAGAAGGTTGTAGCCTTCTGTAGTTCGGCACCTACGTACTAGTACATTAGCTAGTACAAGAGCTAAGGGGGTGGTAGCTCCCTTCCAGTAGCAACTGGAAAACAAGTGAAGGTTGGAGCATTCAGTAGGCTGGCATCTATGTACTAGTAAATGAATCGACTAGTACAAGAGCTAAGGAGGTTGTAGCTCCCTTCCAGGAGAGTCTGGAGAACAAGAGAAGGTTGTAGCCTTCTGCAAGTAGAAGCCTACGTACTGGTATAAGACTGCACCAGTACAGAACCATTGTAAAAGAAGTTTCTTATTAAAAAGAAGATTGAGATGACTTGCAACAGGTGGTTTTCACCCACATTGGGTTTCCACCTTACATCATGGTGTTCATGTGTGTGATGACCTGTTCTAGTTTACTGCTCCTATTTACTATTCATATGGTTGATAATGTTCTAATGCACTCACTAAAGATCAACTAACTGAATCATATGTTTACTGGATATATGCTTGTTGCATTAAAACACAGTTGATTATACATGCGGTATGCCTTAACAGAAGTAGCATATATGAATCTTAATATGGAAATGAAAAAGTTACATTGATTTGATAATACTGATTCACCCTCCCCTCTTAGTATTATTTCCAACAAGGAAAATGATACACATAACACTAATGAACTTACAATTACTTAGAGAAGAACACCATCAAAACATAAAGCCAGATGGATCCCAAACAGTGCTGGAAAACCCTGGTCTTTCCTTAGCTAAAAATGCAGAGATGAATGTAAAATGATGTGCCCAGCAATCCCAAGTGTCCAACCCTGAAAATGACTGAGAATTTATATGATATAGACAAGAAAAACTCATTCAATTGCCTCTAGGGGTCGAGCTCATCATTCTAGGAGCTGTTTGAACCAATTCTAAACAAAGCACTGAAATCTAGGCAATCAAAACAACTTGCCTCTATAAGGTAGGAAACTGATTCATTCATCTAATTTTGACTTTATAGTGAATGAATCCTCTAGAACAAGTAAATATATGCCAAAATTACATCATAGTCATCAAGTTACATATAGATAAGTCAATAATTACATGAAGAAGCAAAACTAGTCAAACTGGTCGAATTTCTGAGCTGGAAGATGAAAAATTGGGCAAAAATCCTCTATGCACTGCGCCAAATCCTCTATGCGCTGCGCCACTTTGAGGTTGTGTTTGAGGCCCTTCCTAAAGTCCAAATTGAGCCCAAGATAGCTCATTTAAAATCCCTACCTGTCTACAATCCAACCCAAGTAGAATTTCTGGATTTGGATGTCATTTGACCCTCCAAAACTTCAATCTCCGAGGACTGCTTCCTGTGTGTCAAAATAAGGGCAGAGAGGTCATTTTTTGAGTGTTTTTGACCTCTAGGAGACTCAAAACTTGCCCAAAATTCTTGGCCATGCACCAACAGTCATGACTTTCATGAAAATCCAAAAATATAAAGTTTTTTCATTTTGGAGCCCTCTATCAAAAGCGAGCGCCACTTGGCACGACACATAGGGATTTTTGCCCAATTGTTCATCTTCGAGCTCAGAAATTCGGCCAGTTTGACCAGTTTTGCTTCTTGATGTAATTATTGACTTATCTAGATGTAACTTGATGACTATGATGTAATTTTGGCATATATTTACTTGTTCTAGAGGATTCATTCTCTAGAAAGTCAAAATTAGATGAATGAATCAGTTTCCTACCTTATAGAGGCAAGTTGTTTTAATTGCCTAGATTTCAGTGCTTTGTTTAGAATTGGTTCAAACAGCTCCTAGAATGATGAGCTAGACCCCTAGAGGCAAGGGAATGAGTTTTGGCTTGCCTATATCATTAAAATTCTCAGTCATTTTCAGGGTTGGACACTTGGGATTGCTAAGTACATCATTGTACATTCATCTCTGCATTTTTGGCTAAGGAAAGACCAGGGTTTTGCAGCACTGTTTGGGATCCATGTGGCTTTATGTTTTGATGGTGTTCTTCTCTAAGTAATTGTAAGTTCATTAGTGTTATGTGTATCATTTTCCTTTATCTTCTTCTGAATTTGAACAAATGAGTGATTAAGGTAGAATCCATTAACTGTTATGCTTTGCCTTTGAATTTGTTTAAATTTCCATGTTTTCATCTGTTTGAAGGAGAATTCTTGAGAATCTCTTGCTCTCCTTAGTTCCTCACCAGTGTGATCCACCCATTCGCTCACTTTAAAGCATCAAAACGATTTCCTTCCTTGCCCCAATCAAAACTCTGCAGAAACTGTGCCTCATCCCCGAGCCCAATTTGCCTTTCCCTGTTTCCAACATAAAACCTCCAAAAACTCAAATAAAACCTTTGTACTTCATACCTAGCCTAAAATTAGCTTTTATTTCAGTCATCTCGAGCCCATTTGATTATATTTCACTGAGATTGACCCGGAGAGAGCCCTCTCCTGTCCTCGTAGGGCTAACTACGAGGCTGAGCATGGTTTGATGTGGACCTAGAAGCTTACCTTTTCAAGCCTGAGGTAAATCTAGTCTCTAACATAGTGGCGACCATGTTACAGCTTAGCAACATGTGGACAAAATGATGGATTTCTTTGACCTTCATGAGATCGATGCAGAAAATGTGAAAATGAGACTGCTTGTACAGACATTTGGTGGTGAAGTTTGGAAGTGGTTTTGAGCTTTGCCGGCTGCAGGTATCACCACCTTGGCCAATCTACAAAGAAAATTTTTAGACTGCTGGGAAGTGAAGAAAAATCCTCTCCAAATACTTGCCGAATATGATCACATCAAGCGGAACATTGGTGAGTCGGTCCAAGATTACTGCATTAGATTTAATTCCGTCTATAATGAAATTCTAGATCATCTAAGGCCACCCGTGGGGCTAGCCATGATGCAGTTTCTAGATGGTTTTGATGCTGACATGGCTTATCAAATAAGAGAGAGAGAGCCGGCCACAATTGAAGACATGCAAAAGAGTGCAGTCAGTGTTAAAGAAAATCTGCTAGCCAAGAGGGATAGAGCAAGGGCAGAAAAGAAGGTAACAATAAAAGAAGAGTCTTCTTCATCAGATCAAGTACTTCGAAAGGTAGAATAGACGCAGTAGATGTTAGAGAGGATGAAAATTGACAAATCTAAGCCACAAGTTAGAAATCCTAACTTCCATGGCTAGCAGCAGCCAAAATATAGAATCAAACAAAGAGAGCAGCGAGCCCAAGAGCAGATAGCACAACAACCAGTACAACCACCTTTGCAGCAAAATTTTGTGCATGGACCGGAAACTAATGAGGAAGAAAATGTGATAGGGGAAGAAAATCACTTCTTTACTCCTGATGATTTTCCTACTTATATTACTAAGGAGGAGGAGTATGCAGAAAGTTCAGCTATACATAAAGATGGAAATTTCATTCTAGCAAGTGACACGGTTTTGGAAGAAGAATCAGATGAGTACCAAAGAGGTTATATGAATGCTTTATCTGCCCAGCAGCAACAATATTCACTTAGAAACAGAGATGTGCCCATTAGCCCAATTCAAAAGAGAAAAAAAGTTTCAGCACCAAAGAACGATCCACCTATTGCACAAAGGAAAGCGAAAGAGGCAGTTGATCCTAATATCAGCAAATCACCACCAGCAGAAAAATCAAATCAGCCAATTACATCGAGAGAGAAGGAAAAGAAAGACATCCCAGTCAAAGAGGTAGAAAAGACTTCAACGTTCAGTCTAGAAAATGAAATTTCTAAATTGAAAGTATCCATTCCTTTGACTGAAATATTGAGGAATAACAGTTATAGAGGGCAAGTTTGTAAAATTTTGAATTGTGATCCAATGTCTGATATGGTGAATGTCAAAGATGATCAACATGAACTAATTTTTGGACCAACATTGAATGGTGAGTCTCCTGATAGTGATGTGCCGCCTTTTTATATTAGTCTAAGGGTGCATGATTTTGTGTTGCATAATGCCATGTTCGATTCCAGAGCGTCCCACAATATTATGCCGAAAGCTATCATGGAGAAGTTGGGTTTGGACATCACTAGGAAATACCATGATATTTTTCATTTGATTATAGCAGAGTGAGATGTATTGGGCTCATCAAATACTTGGTTGTGAGTTTGGATGAGATCCCCACGAAGAATGTTTTGATGGATATTGTTGTGGCAGAAATTCCTCCTCGGTTTGGTATGCTTCTCTCTCGGTCTTGGAGAGCGAAATTGAAAGGGACATTACAACTGGATTTCTCCTATGCAATGATTCCTGTGTTTGGCCAAATGAGAAAATTGTACCGAGAATAAAAAATGAAATACATGATTACAAGCAAGGAGAAACCAATTAATCATCTGATTAATTATGTACATACAGATCTAGAGTCTTTTGTTTTGTATTCAGATAGATTCAATGATATAGATAGTCAGTTAGTCGAAGTAGAAAGTATTCAACAAATAACAAAGAATTTTAGAGAGTTTTTCAAGAAAGAAAGACAGGAACAGCAAAACACCGTTGAGCAACCCGCTGAACATAGTGGACAAGAAACAGAAAAAACAGAGCTAACAGAGTTTCAGCACTTAGAAGAAGATGAAGATGGCCTGTGGACCATGGATTTCGATGGTGCAGTGGGAAATGATGGTGCTGGAATTGGTATTTGGGTACACAGTCCTCTTTCCGCTCTGAACAAAGTGCCTAGTAATGTGCGGGTATGTTCTTACAAGCTAGCTTTTGATTGTTCAAACAATGAGGTTGAATACGAAGCTTTGATTGCTGGCCTAAAAATTCTTAGAAGGTTGAATGCTAAGAGGATTGCAGTATATGGAGACTCCAAATTTGTGATTAAGCAAGTCAAAGGCGAATATCAAGCAAAGCATCATTAGATGCAGGCTTACCGGAATCCAATCTTAGATATCTTGAAGTTGTTTTCAGATTACACCTTGACGTGTGTGCCTCGTATTAAAAATGGTATTACAGATGCACTTGCTAAGGCAACAAGAAATTTGAAGATTCCTTTGAACTCAAGTAATAAATTCGAAATCCATGTGAAGCATTGTCTGACTGTCTCGGACAATCAGAGATACTAGCAAGTTTTCCAAGATGATGAGGAGATAGATGATTTTCTGCAAAACTAAGGCAAGTTCAAAGATACCTCAATTGATGAAGAACATGCTGATGGAGAAGATGATGTGTGGATCAATCAAATGGAAGTGTTGCAGCTCAAAGATAACATTATTCCTAAAGGCTTGATACCTTTAGAAGAACTCTTCGATCATGATGACGTAGCTCACAAACCAACATTGCAGCCAACAGAGAAGGGTGTGGAAGAAATCAATATCAGGACAGCTGCCAATCCAAAGATGGTAAAACTGTCCAAAGCATTGCCACCAAAGGTAAAGCCCAAATATATCAGTTTGTTGTCATCTTTTGCTAATGTGTTTGCATGGGATTATTCTGATTTGAAGACATATGATACCAATATAATTCAGCACACTATTCCCATCAAGCCTAATCAGAAACCTTTCAGGCAAAAGTTGAGAAGGCTTAATCCAAAACTGCTGCCATCAATTGAGAAGGAGATAAATAGGCTGTACAAATCAGGAACCATTGTTCCCATCCAATTTTCTGACTGGATCTCTAATTTGGTGCCCGTAAGAAAGAAGACAGGTGAGATTTGCTTGTGCATTGATTTCAGAAATCTCAATAAAGTTTCATTAAAGGATAACTATCCATTTCCCAAAATGGATCATATACTTCAGTGAGTAGTTGGAGCATCTCGTATGTCAATACTCAATGGTTATTCCAGATATAACTAGATTTTGGTCCATGAAGATGACCAATACAAAACAGCATTCACCACTCCATGGGGGACTTTTCATTACGCTAAAATGCCTTTCAGTTTGAAGAACGCGGGTGCCACATTTCAGCGGGCAATGGACTTGGATTTCGCAAATGAGAAGGATGTCTTTTTGGTTGTGTATCTTGATGATCTAACCGTGTTTTCCAAATTTGATGAAGAACACTTGTATCATTTGAAATTGTCTTTCAAAAGTGCAAAAATTATGGTGTGTCGCTGAATCCGAAGAAGAGCTTGTTTGCCATGGATGAGGGAAAACTACTTGGGCATATCATCTCAAAAGATGGCATTCATATTGATCCAGCATGTGTAGAAGCGATTAATCAAATTGATCTGCCCTAAAATAAGAAGGAGATTCAATCTTTTAATGGTAAGATGAATTTTTTACGCCGCTTTGTGCCTAATCTTGCTGAACACCTAAGAGAGATTGAAAACATGATTAAGAAGGACAGCCAAGTGAAGTGGACAGATGAGGCTTCAAAATATTTCAATTTAGTCAAATTGGATCTTTCTTCAGCTCTAGTTCTAATAATCTCGGATTACACTCAAGATTTTATATTGTTTTCATTTGCTTCAGAGCATACTATGGCAGCTGTGTTAATGCAGAAAAGAGATGAGTATGAAAGACCAATTGCTTTCTTTAGTCAAACCATCAGAGATGCAGCCTTGAAGTACAACATAATTGAAAAGAAAGCCCTTGCACTTGTGAAAGCACTGAAGAATTTTTGGGTATATATACTGCATTCCCATACTTTGGCTTATGTTCGTAATGTTGCTGTTAAGGATGTTTTAGTGCAGACGAATCCAGAAGGAAGACGAGGCAAGTGGATTGCAGCTTTGCTAGAGTACGATGTGGAGATCAAGCCCACTAAGCCTATTAAAGGTCAGGGATTGGTAAAGTTAATGGCTAGATCTAACTTACACACCTTAGACATAAATTTGATTGCTGCTATGTTCGATGAGAATGAGGAAGGTGCGTCAATTGAGGTATCCGAAATGTTTGTTATTTCCCCGTGGTATTCAGATATCATATATGTGTTGCAAAATTTGTCACCACCACCTGGCATGGCTAGAAACAAAGCTATAACTCTCAAATTAAAGGTGGCTAAGTTTTGTGTTTTGAATTCTGCACTTTATTGGAAAGATCTCTGTGGTGTTTTGTTGAATTGTTTGGTGGAAGAAGAAGCGAAGCAGGTCATGGATGATTTCCACAAAGGAGATTACGGTGGTCACCTCTTTTGGAAAACAACAACAAATAAAACTCTACGAGCGAGATATTATTGGCCGACATTATTTGCTGATGTGTATAAGGTTTTCAAGAGCTGTCATAACTGTCGGATTTTTGAAGGAAGACAAAAATTACAACCTTTGCCGCTTAAGCCCATTGAGGTGAGTGCCCCTTTTCAGCAGTGGGGGCTGGATTTCATTGGTGAAATTCATCCCACTTCTTCCGGTCAGCGTCGATGGATTCTTAAGGCAACAAATTACTTCACAAAATGGATCGAAGCAATTCCCACTAGATAAGCAACGGATGCGGTAATTATTTCATTCCTTGAGAATAACATCTTGTCTCGTTTTGGTTGCCCGAATAAGTTAATCACTGACAATGCAACAGCTTTCAAATCAAAAAGGATGGTTGAGTTTTGTCATAAATACCACATTACTTTGGGAAATTCAACAGCCTATCACCCGGAAGGCAATGGATTGGTGGAATCTTCCAACAAATCTTTAGTCAACATCATTAAGAAGCTGCTGGAAATCAACAAGAAGAATTGGCAGAAGATTTTGGTCAATGCACTTTGGGCAGATTGGGTCAGTCAAAAGAAATCCATGGGTACATCTCCCTTTAAGCTTGTTTATGGAATTGATATAGTGTTTCCTACCTCTCTAGCAGCCCCGATAGTCAAACTTCTTCAAGAATTCGACAGTAAAGATGATCCTATGCAACGAAGACTTAATCAGATGGTTCATTTGCAGCAGACAAGAGAAAAAGTGTTCCAAAACACATCCAAGTTGCAGGAGAGGATTAAGAAAATCTATGACAAGAAAGCCAAGGTGGAAAAATTCCAATTGGAGGAAGTGGTGCTGAAATGGGATGAAAGGAATGAGGAAAAGGGTAAGCATGTTAAATTTGAAAATCTTTGGAAATGTCCCTTCAAAATTGCTGCATATTGTGGTCAGAATTCCTTTCTTCTAAAGGAGATGAATGGGGAAGATTGTCCATGAGGGCCGGTCAATGGTCGGCTGCTCAAGCGGTACCATTTCTGAGAAGTTTTATGTTGTTTACAGGTCATTGTATATACCATTTTAATTTTAGTTTCATTGCAAAAGTGTGCTGGGATCTTTTCTTCAGTCTGCAACCCGAAGTGAAGGCTATAATTCTGAAGAAATATTTCAGTTCTAGGTTCAGTTTGTCGAGTCAGTTTTTCAGTCATTTTGGTTTCAAGTTTGATTCAATAAATAATTCAAGAGTCTTGTGTCGATTTCTCTAAATAATGGACTCCATAGCCCAATGGATGAAGGCACTGTCTAGCTCTCCCAGAGATTTGTTGTTCTTGTCACCTCCAAGGAGCTACCATCCCCATTGGAGCCAATGTTAGAGTCGGTCTTTGCATCCCTCTATTAGAGATCATTTCTCTTATTGCATTTCATTTTTAGGTGTACCATTCTTCTCGATCACCTGCATTCCATTTAGGAGCATGTCATAATCTGACGGAAGGGCTTTGTCATTCATTCCCCTCATGTCTTGTACTTGTTGGCTTAGGTCTTTTCATGAAAGTTTATTAAAGTCCATGACAGTCAATTTTTTTATCTTTTAATTAGCACGAGTCATTTCAGTCACTAGGGCTAGGGTTTCACAAGTTGTGTCTTCAAAATGTCTAATAAAGCCAGCAGGCCAGAGGGAGGTTCTTAGTAAATTGTCATTTCAAGATTTTGATCGTCATATGGATGGATTATGACTTTTCTTCAAAACTCTGTTTTGAAAGAAAGTCGAGATTTCATTTTTTTGTAATAATTTTCAAAAATTTTCAGTTCTTGAATTCTTCAGGCGTAGCCCTGGTCTCCTTTGCCAAATTCCATGTCAGCTATCCCTGCAAAAAATTGCCAAGAATTTCATTATTTCAGCCAAAAATCAAGGGGGGAACAAAAAGAGAAAGTTGTATTAATTGTGAAAAGGTGCCAATTTCAAAACATTACAAAAATGGGTTTTGAAGAACCAAAAATCAAATCCATGTCTCCATGTATTTATAAAGATAATTCCATGAGGATCCATGTCATTCTGCATGCCAAGGTCAAAGGGAAGAATTTCAAAGTAATCTGGGTGAGCAAGTGCACATCTTGGGTGAAGTTGATTGAAACTAGGCTGGCGCGGTGTATAGAATAGGTGGCGCAACACACTGGAGGGGCGTGGCACACTGGGAGAATAAACCCATTGTAAATTTCCACAATTGGGTATGCAGCGCAGTGCATACAATCCAAGGTCCGAAAACATTTGAAATTTCTCCAAATTGCCATTTATTTGCGTGGATTTGCCAGGTAGGGTCAATATCATAATGATTTATCCAATTTTGTGATAAGTGATGGTGGTTCATGGATGTTAATTATTGAAACACAATCTTAAACCCTACCTTTAAGGTGCCTCAAAGGAGAATTGTTGTGGGTTCCCAATTCACTGTTTTGCTACCAAAGTTACTCCTCTTTCCCATTTCTCCCTTGTTTCATCATTTCCTACCCCCCCCACCCCTAAGCTTATCAACTCCTTCTGATACATTCTCTTTCCCACATTGAAATCCCAAAACCCCAAACCCTAGCCCTTACAAAAAGCTCCTAACCCTATATATAAAATCCCTCAAACCCTCCTACGTTTCCGTCATAAAATTTATCCTAATATTCCCTAATCCCTTAATATTTCCCCCCTTCCTAACAGTCCCCTGTTGCATGTTTCCCTTTGGTGGCAGAACCCAACTACATTACATTACAAAAGAGCAATACATAGTTTCATACATCAAAAGTCATTTCTCAAAGGCAGTTTATATAGCAGCAATTATGTCATATGGTCATTCATCCGACTATGAAGTGGAAACCCAAAGTGACTCACCCTTGGAAGGACATGCACCCCGGAGTCCTCATAAAGGTGGCAATGTTAGAGAGGAACCGAGCACCCTTACAGAATTGCAGGCCTGCCCTCTTGCCATCTATTTCTTCCAGTTTCGGTCATGTTATGAATTTTTTGAGAAGGTTGCTACTGTTCAAGTCCATCAGGAGTTGGATCGCTTGTTTGTTCTACATTTTCATGGTGATCGAGTTACTTTGGCTAGTGTCACTTTCACACTTACACCAGATTCTATCTCATTGGAAACCGACATACTTAACATTGGAGAGCCATGGAACAAGAGGCAGAAGATTGACCGGCAACATTATGAGCCATATATTAAACCCGGTTTCTTGAGGTAGCTAAAGAGAGTGTTCCCTTTCCGATATCTCAAAGATGAATATGCTCCATTAATGAAATTAATCATGAAGTATTTTAGTTGTGAAGGTCGCTTCTCCTGACTATATGCTTATCACATCAGGTTGCTCATGCATTTCACCCGGGTATGGATGATGAACATCCCATATTTCATATGCTGAAACATAGAAAGGATGACCGTCCTCGTGCAACGTAAGACCCCTCAGCAGCAGTTCAACAGTATTTGCCATTTTGCTCTCGTCAAGATTTTGGTGGATCATCAGCTTGGATTACAGGGCATCAGTTGGGATGATTTCATCTCTCATGACTTTTTTAGAGCTTCATAGGGACCTTCAGAGGTTGGACAATTGGGATTGCTGGGCACATCATTGTACATTCATCTCTGCATTTTTTGCTAAGGAGAGACCAGGGTTTTGCAGCACTGTTTGGGATCCATGTGGTTTTATGTTTTTATGGTGTTTTTCTCTAAGTAATTGTAAGTTCATTAGTGTCATGTGTATCATTTTCCTTTCTCTTCTTCTGAATTTGAACAAATGAGTGATTAAGGTAGAATCCATCCCCGCCTTTGCATTTGTTTAAATTTCCATGTTTTCATCTGTTTAAGGAGAATTCTTGAGACTCTCTTGCTCTCCTTAGCTCCTCACCAGTCTGATCCACACATTCACTCACTTTAAAGCATCAAAACGATTTCCTTCCTTTCCCCAATCAAAACTCTGTAGAAACTGTGCCTCATCCCTGAGCCCAATTTGCCTTTCCCTGTTTCCAACACAAAACCTCCAAAAACTCAAATCAAACCTTTGTACTTCATACCTAGCCTAAAATTAGCTTTTATTTCAGTCAGCTCGAGCCCATTTGATTATCTTTCGCTGAGATTGACCCTGAGAGGGCCCTCTCCTATCCTCGTAGGGCTAGCTATGAGGCTGAGCATGGTTTGATGTGGACCTAAAAGCTTACCTTTTCCAGCCTGAGGTAAATATAGGCTCTAACATATCATTTAATGCCTTCCTTAAGACAACATATCATTTATCATTGATTGAGATCTATACTTTTATGGAAAAGCAAGGGAAAAATGTAAGAAAAGCTGTCAAGGAGAGGGTAATTATGAGGTTTAATAGGTACTGTTGCTGGAGATCGAAGGATTGAAATATTTGTTTTCCCTGGAGCAACGATTTTTCTCTTTTCCTTTAAGGTGAATAAAGGATTAGATATAGGTAAAAAGAATTCACCTTCTGATTCCACTTTTTCAAGCTGGATCCTTTTAAGCATACTAGATCACACTCTGATTCTGATATTATTAACCCTCTACCAGATCTAGAGACACTTGTTAAGGGATATTCTTTAAGGACAAGACTTCAATCCTCTTCTTCTTCTTCAGCATTACACCCAAAAGATATGTCATCTGTAGATCCTTTTTCATTTGTTCCATCTAATATTGATTTGACTGAACTACCTCCTAGGGTTTCTCAATGCTATTTAAAAGGAGTATATCTCCCATCATCCTTTTTAATCCAATTACTTGAGTCATATCAAGTTCCATCCATTCCTATAAAATCACCTTCATCTGAGGAAGAATTGGTTTACATTTACCTAAATTCAAACCTACATATTTCATCTCTCCAACTCCTTACTTTGTTCCATCAAATCCTACTAATCTTGAAGAGACATTTTATGTCTTTTCAAATCCTTTATTTGATAATAAGGAAGACTTTCCATCAGGCATTCAGAAGTTGGTTATTAAAACCCCTTTGAAATCCTCAAGGAAGTCTCCTCCTTATTTCTCTCCTCCACACACTAATACCCCCACTGACTCCTCTTCTTCACCTTCAACTTCATCATCTTCCTCTTCTTCTTCACGTTCTACTCAATCACCCCAGACTCCACCTTCCCCTATGGCTTTTCAACCCATTGTACAAGCAAGATATGCTACTTTAGTCCTTCCTCAAAACTTGGCAAATTTTCCTAATGGGTATCTAAAGCATTTACCAAGATTCAATGGTGAAACTGGTCCTTTGGTAGAAGATCATGTAGCTTCTTTCTCAAATTTTGCAAATAATATAAACGTAGAACATGAAAATGTTTATATGCAATTATTTGTGCAATCCTTAGAAGGAAATGTTAGGATCTAGTTTAGACAACTTAGACCTGACTCTATTAGAACATGGAATGAGCTCATAACTATTTTTAAGAATCAATGGGGGGTAAAGAAGGATCCTATCTACTTTCTCACTGGATTTGAAGAATTGAAGAGAAACCCTGGTGAACCAGTGGCTGAATCTATCAAAATATTTAATAAACTCTATCATAAAATGCCTGTTGATTGTAAGCCACCAGTAGTAGTTGAAAATTTTAGATTTTCCAAAGCATTTGAAGATGACTTGCAGTCATGTTAAGAGAAAAAGTATCCAATTCATTAGAAGATATGCAGACAAATGCCATAGAGGGTGAAGCTAATAGGTCTGGTTCTAGCAAACGTAAAGCGAAGGCAGAGAAAGAAGAAAGAAAATCAAAATCTAGGATTGATGACTCATCTTTGTCCAAATCAAAACTTGAAGATCAAAAAATTGATGAAATCACATCTTTACTTAGAAACCTTTCGAATAGGATTTCTAAAATTGAATCACAACCTGGAACTAATCAACAAACTTTTGTTAGGCCTCAAGCTCAAACTCATTTCTGAAGAGATCCTCAAATTTAGATCCTTCAGAGACCAGGTTTTGATCAAAAAATCTAACCACCATTGTTGATTGATGATCAACAACCTTAGGATGTAGGTCCTTTAATTACTAAGGATATAAATAATCTTAACTCTTCAGAAGTACAAATGGAAATAGTACCTACATCTTCCTCTCAGTGTTTTGAACAAGAGCAAGGAGATACTCAACTTTCCAAATATCAATCATTTTCTAAATTTCTGATTGCAGATTTAAATAAGATATATGATCTAAGACCTAGATCAAGGCCAGGTAGACCTTTAAAATCTACAACTATAATTTAACCTGCAATAAAATCTATCCAAACAAAAACTCCAACACCTTAAACTACAAAGTCATCTACTGAAACCTTTTCATCTGATAAAACCATTTTGACAACTTTTAATATTGAGAAAGAATTGGAAAGAGTCAAGATTCCTATTCCTTTAGCTGAAGTTTCCAAGAACCATGGTTACAAAAAGCAAGTGTCTAAATGGATACAATCTTCTAGTGTAGATGTTGAGGGAGATATTATCAGTATACAAGATGAAAAAACCTCAGTAGTTTTTGGCCCTAGTTCTGATATGATTGATGCGATTATTCCACCCTTTTATGTCACTTTAAAGGTCCATGATTTTCTCTTGTATAACTGCATGTTGGACTCTGGAGCTTCTCATAACCTTATGCCAAAGGTAATTATGGACCAGCTCCAGTTAGAAGTTACTCGTTCCTATCATGACCTCTACACCTTTGATTCAAAGAAAGTACCATTCTTAGGACTGATAAAAGATCTAGTTGTTACTTTAGTCCAAATACCTGTTAAGAGTATAGTCTTAGACATAGTTGTCACTAATCATCTTGCCAAGTTTGGTATGCTTCTATTTAGATCATATTATGTTAAACTTAGAGGATCAATTCAGATGGACATGTCTTTTGCTACTATTCTAGTCTATGGAGGTGAACATTTAAGGTTATATAGGGAAGTCAGATTCCTCCATACTGTTTGTAGGTATGATCAAGCAAAAAATCACCGCATCTATGCCGTAGATCAAGATTTTGGTTGTTGTCAATTATCATTGAAAAATTCA
The DNA here is from genome assembly GCA_000404065.3 of Pinus taeda. Taxonomy (NCBI): domain Eukaryota; kingdom Viridiplantae; phylum Streptophyta; class Pinopsida; order Pinales; family Pinaceae; genus Pinus; species Pinus taeda. The sequence goes on from APFE030058275.1 coordinate 129,238, forward strand.
TCAAACTCTCAACTTGCCATCGAAAATACAGTTTCCAAACCTAAAATTGTAAAATCAGATATCTGGAAACTTTACTTTGACGAATCTTGCTCAAAGGAAGGAGCAGGAGCAGGGATTGTTGTAATATCACCAAATAAAGAAAATATTACTCAGTCATGTAAAATTGAATTTTAAGTCACCTATAATGTGGCTCAGTATGAGGCTTTTATTCTTGGTCTTGAACTAGCTAAGAGTCTAAAGGTTCAAAAATTGAGCGTCTTTTCTAATTCCACTAGAAGGTGCTAGTATAAGTTTTATGCATATAATTTCTTTAAAAAAGTCTCACTCTTCCAATTTGATGGTTTTTTTTTTTTTTTTTCATCTTCGAAACCAATTAATTAATCGCGTAAAAGACTCAAAACTTCAGAAACTGTTTCCAGCACGATCTCATATGGGAGAAATGTCCTCTAAATGTCAAAGGTTCAAATTTATTATATATTTAATCATTATTTACTAGTACTAAGACAATTTTATGATATATAATGCAGCTCACAATATGACCTGTCAAATGAGAAATAATTTAAACAAATGGAATAATTTCCTTATTCAAGTCTTCACCATCCCAACCTTTAGTTGTGTTATCCTTACTTTTCACCTTGTTGACTCCATTGTGAAAAGATACGAAATTGCAAATTTGAATTTTCACAATTGAGGTTTTATATGGACAAAAGATGGTCCCTTGGGATTTGCATGTGTTGTATCCCACTTTGGATACTAAGAATATTGTAAGATACCTCACGCAAGCATCCTCCTAACTATGGTAAAGACTTTCCGAAATTTGGAGGAAAACCCTTTTGATGTTGTTCCACATATCCTGGCATTTATGAAGCATATGTTAAAATTGAAGGAAAGACATGAAGATGTCGTGATAAAGTTATATGTGCTCTTTTTGGGACAATAACATTGTGGTTCTCTTGAATACTCTTCTAGTCCAAAGATGGTCTATTCTCTCAAGACTCTGATGAAGAGCTTTCTCAGATTCCGTGGTCCAAAATCACAAGGTTTCAAAGGTACCTACCAGCACTTGTTGGTAGCCTCACAGCATGAAGGCCTTGTTGGTGTTTTTTGATCCTCTTGAAAAACCTGATTGTGAGTGACATGAAGTTTTTGATGAAGTTTTTGGTGAGAATCTTGAGGATGGAAACAAAGAAGATGTGTTTTCAACATCATATTCCACATGCAAAGCAGACTCTGAGAACTCCAAATCTGAAAGAGAGCCTTGAGCTTCCCTCGAATCGGGATTGTGTACATGATTTGCTGCCAGAATATCAGCCCATTTTTATTTTTATCTGAGCTAAGCATGTTAGCAGTGATGCTCCTTTGGCAGATTCCATGAACAGGTTACATAAGAAGGTACTGTTTTAAAACATGGATTGAAAGTTTTATTGAAAATAACAAGGCCATTGTGGAAGAAGATAATCGAGATACCACAATCCTA
>APFE030058286.1:0-15362 GCA_000404065.3 Pinus taeda
AGTGCCCCTTTCTTAACCAGAGCTGCCTATGAAAAGTCATTATCTGAAGGCACTGCTCATGAGTTTGTTGTACCTATAGAACAACAAGCTTATTAGTAGAAGCAACTGGTAGCAGGTCCCACCAACCTCAAAGAGTCTGAGCCCGAAGCTAGCCCAACTTCCAATGACTATGCAAATCTGCAAATTGAGCAACCTGTGGTTATCCCCAGTCCAGTGATCAAAAGGGGTGAAGTTAATTGCCCATCATCTTATGCTTCTCTGTCTGTTCAAGAGACAATCCCTCATAGTTTCCCCTAGACACTAAGGCAGGCCATAATTCAATGCCCAAGGTTGATATTGATATTTTCAGTCTTGATATTCCGAAGCTTGCCCAGGTGGCCTCCACGCAGCTTGAGAGGGTAGTTTGTCAGATCACAGAGGAATGGTATGCACAGTTTTGGGACTCCTCCTTGGATGTGGACTATTCTAAGAAAGATGCAAGAGCAGATGATGTATTTGTGTCCTCCACACAAGAATACATTGGTTTGCCATTCATATTAATCGTGCAGGCCACAAATGACACAAACAAGTACACAGAAGCCATTGTCATTCAACAAGCGTACAAAGGCTCCTATGAAGAACATCCAAGGATGAGAGCATACAAAGAGGGGGTGAAATATAAGCCATCTCTACCTGATATGCTGACCAAGAGGAGGAAAAAAAGTTTTGATGGTCCAGCAGATGGCCAATTTTTGAAGATTTATGTTGTTTAAGGTTTTCAATCCTTAATGATTGCAAGCATGTTCTTTTACAGGTTTTAGCGTAGACTTAATTAGACTCCATGTCCAATGGAATATTGGGCAATGTTTTTAAGCTTTTTTTGTATGAAGGCATTGGTTTGCAGTTCTTGAGACCTCACAGGGAGGATCTCATCCCCAGAAGGAGCCAATGTTAGCTCTGCTACATACTTCAGCATTTGGACGACCAAATACCAACTTGGTTGTGCGTTTATGCTCAGAAAGGAGCTCGCAGCAATCATTTACCTTCTTCTCCTTCGGGTTCCTCATACTCTCTTAGCCCTCCGTATCTTTGTTTTTCCTCCAAAACCCTGCACAAACTCGCTTTCCCTCAGGTCCCCGGGTGCAAAGTTAAACCCATGAAACTGTGATCATGTGACCATGCGCTTTTCATTAGCCCTTTTCCCTCATCGCTATCGGAAAATCGCATCATGTGTGTATAAGGCCCAAACCCCTTAACTTCCGCCAATGCGATATTCCTTAAAAACAATTAATTCCTCATCGGGTCTGCAGTCTAATCACAATCGACTAGCGCAAAGGCACAAGGTTTTCAAAGGAAAGCACCGATCCGATTACTCCTTCACTGCTAGATCAGTTCCGCCATGATCCAACGGCCCACGCCCCGCAAACCAATATCCACCACCCGATCATCCACCAAAGCAATCCAACGGCATTTGCACCTCCCGCACCCATAACTTAACTGCACGTTAACTCGCGATAAAGTGGTTTCCTTCATGTCCCATCCACCACGCGATCATGTGATAAATTTGATCGCGAGCCCGTGTACGAATACCCCCCAACCTCTGAAGGTGGTGTGATACATACCACTTACCGCCTAAACCTGTTTCTCGCTCGCTATTGCTTGTGCACCTTATCCGCCCGATAGCTGTTGGATCTGCTTGCCCAGGATCCAATGGTTCACATTTTTCTGCTCATGTTTTCTCCCGCTACCCTCTGCAAGACGATCCCCGCCTTCGATCCACGTGATTCAATGATTGATCTTTCTCCTCATGCCTCCGCCATGTTGTTCATGTCCATAGCCGGTCTCATGCACCCGAAGGAAGAAGGAGGCTAGAATCTAGTACCGTGGTGCATTTGCTCCTCAACAACTGCTTTTAAATAAACAAAATGGCTGAGAAGGAAAGGACCAGCCTCGAGAAGTTAAATGCATTTATCAGTTATGGCGCTCCTCTCAGACAACACTCCACCTGCTCGAGAAGGACAACAGAGCACGAGAGAGCATCAAATTCATTTGCAGAGCACAGTCAGATTGTAGCAGAGACTCCATCAGAGAGTTAAAGTGGTTGGTGGTCCATTATGACCCCTCCATGCGTAGAACCGCAGAATATCTTTGTAATGAAACTCTATATATACCCAGAAAACAGAGGTAATCGAGGAGATGGGTTGATGGTTGTAGTTTTGATGTAAGGTTCAACTTCTAGAGACTGTAACTACTTTGATACTTGTAGCGCTTGGTCTTCATTTTCAGCTAATACAAGCTTCTTTTGTTGTTAATTACTCACTTTCCATTTCTACTCTGTTTTAGGTTGTTCCTGTTATGCATTTGTTCATGTGCTCTTGATATTTAGCTTTAGAGGGGCTGTCATCCCACCTCTGTGTTGAAGTCTAGTATGTATCATTGAATATGTTATGCAGGTTTCTGTTTACTTAGTGCCAGAGAGCTGTCATCCTGTCTGCGCATTAGGATATAGATTTGCAGACCTCTTTACTGGTTGTAGTCGGCCATCACATGGTCTTGTGCATCTGCTAGTGTGGTCAGTTTTCTCCATGTTCACCTAATCCTCAAACTGTGAGTAATTGGTCATCTAAAGCCTTGTAGTCTGTGGGTGTTCACCCATGTCTGGAGTTAAGCATAGTAGAAGTGGTTATCTGGCTTAGACAAGCATTATTCCTTCCATTCATCCATTTCCAACGTTTAGTTGAGTTTTGTAATGTTCCCAAGCATCTCCGAGACACAACCTAGGTGAGTTTCTTGGGGTGATAACAGGTAGTTAGTCCACAAAGGGAATGAATGATTATTACGCTCAAATGTTTATTGGTAAATCGCTTCTCTAGTAAGTCAAACTGATCATTTTCTTTATCGTTGCCATTGATGATGAGAAAATTAGGCCATTTAGACATGTCATACTTGCATGTATTGTAGTGTGCATCAACCTTCATCGTATTGATCTAATTATGAAAAGAATTGGATGTTGATAATACAATGAAGAACATTCTTCTTTTGTAGCTTCTGCATTGTAAAATGTTAAAATCTTGAATACTACAAAGATGCAAATTTTCCCAAAATCTTGACATAAATTAAAAGCCCATAAAAGCATGAATTCTCCTAGAAAGGATGGTGAAAAACTGGGTTCTATATAGCCTCGAAGCACTTTATTTAGATTATAACCCACAAATTCATCTGAATTGTTCCATTAATTGGCTTGGTCAACTCATAGTATATGTCAACAATGTAGTAGCCCTTGGTAGTTGTGAGGTATCGTAATGAAAGAGGACACATACATTTTTCCCTTGTTTATGTATAATTTCAAAACACTGCCCTTACAACCAAAGTTCTTGGGAGACCATAAAGGTGTCAAGACTAAGCAATAATCTACAGAGAAACCTACATAATTTCAAATTGCTACCCTTGCTACCAAAATTCTTGGGAGACCGTAAAGCTGTCAAGGCTAAGGAATAGTCTATGGATAAACTTGCATAGCATTACCATCAACCATTACTTCTTCCATAAGGAAAAGTTCATATATTTAATTGATAATTTTTCAGTGGTGTATCTAATCTATACTCTAAGGTAAGGGAAATAAATTTATGTTACATAGATTTTCTTTACTTCTCTTGGACTATCTATTTTTTCCTTGAAGACCTTTTTTATTTAAATATAAATGGAAATCCTCTTAGCCCTCACCACTACGTTTCTTTATCATTGTCACTTCCTTTTCGAAATGATCCAATTGGGTTCTATATAGCCTCGAAGCACTTTATTTAGATTATAACCCACAAATTCATCTGAATTGTTCCATTAATTGGCTTGGTCAACTCATAGTACATGTCAACAATGTAGTAGCCCTTGGTAGTTGTGAGGTATAGTAATGAAAGTGGACACATACATTTTTCCCTTGTTTATGTATAATTTCAAAACACTGCCCTTACTACCAAAGTTCTTGGGAGACCATAAAGGTGTCAAGGACTAAGCAATAATCTACAAAGAAACCTACATAATTTCAAATTGCTACCCTTGCTACCAAAATTCTTGGGAGACCATAAAGCTATCAAGGCTAAGGAATATTCTATGGATAAACTTGCATAACATTACCATCAACCATTACTTCTTCCATAAGGAAAAGTTCATATATTTAATTGATATTTTTTCAGTGGTGTATCTAATCTATACTCTAAGCTAAAGGAAATAAATTTATGTTACATAGATTTTCTTTAGTTCTCTTGGACTATCTATTTTTTCCTTGAAGACCTTTTTTATTTAAATATGAATGGAAATCCTCTTAGCACTCACCACTACTTTTCTTTATCATTGTCACTTCCTTTTCGAAATGATCCAATTGGCTGGTAATTTTTCTGCCTACTAACTCCCTCAGCCAGAGAATTAATTGAAAGTTAGACAGTCAACACCACTAAAATAATGCATTTTCATTTTTGGTTTGGTGCTATAGTTATATTAATTTGCCTAGCAGAAGGGGTAGGAGAACAATGCATTGCAAGTTTACTTGGACCTGGAAAATTAGAACCTACTGTTGGTTCCTTTTGTCATAATCTATGAATGGGACTGTTGGACAACCTTTGTACCATGTTTACCTAATTCATCTTCCTAGTGCTCCTGTTCCCCATTCACATTCAAGATCTCCTGTTCCCCATTCACATTCAATTTATGATCTTGAACATTTATTGCAGGCTTGGATTTCTTTGTATCTAAAGATCTTCATAGAGGTGTTTTGTTTTTCAAATCATTTTCGAGTTCTGAGAGGGAATGCTCATGTTTTAGTTACATTAATTACTTATAATGTTTGATTGCTAATAACCGCATCTCTCTGCTAGTGGAATCTTCAGCTTTATCAGATAAAATATTGACTGATGATGGTGATTGACGATGGAGCAACATAAGTTTCTGGACAAAATTAAGACAGTAACAGGATTGAATCCTTGAGAAAATCCATGGCTCCACCTTTCTTCAAAGTTACCTACATATTTTGTATTTCCTGGAGGTTTTCCAGGTTTGCTTGAAACCACATCTTCTTTCCCAACAGGACCCTCCCGTGCTCCTTCAACAAAGAGGGTCATAGTCAGTTTATCAACCTTCACTGTAGCGTCGTCCTGCACTGAAATTCCTTCAAGAATGAACCTCATAGGCACTGCTACTACCATCATTTCCCTCCTTTGTTGATCAACAAGAGGCGAAGATGCCCAGAACGGGTCCCAAAACGCCCATGTTGAAGCCTGAGCGGGTGGTGGTGGTGCGTTCAAATGTGTTGGGTGCTAGCTATGTGACATATTCTAATGGGAAGGTAGCAGACCTCATAGGCACTGCTACTGCCATCATTGCCCTCCTTTGTTGACCAACAGGAGGCGACAATGTCTGAACGGGTCCCGAAAGGCCCATGTAGAAGCCTAAGCGGGTGGTGGCGGTGCGCTCGAATGTGTCAGGTGCTAGCTATGTGACAGATTTTAGTGGGAAGGGGTAGGGCAAAATAAGCTTGTGTGATTGGTGGAATCTGAGAATAAGCTTTGTGTGATAAATTCAAAATAGATTAAATATTAATTCAAAATACATAGGCAATGGCATTCGATAGGCTGCATGTACGTAGTTGGATTCATGCAAAAGTTGGTCATCTAATACTTGCTGGATGTGAATGGTTGTGCAAGCCACGTTTTCCAGGTAGGCGGTTTTAAGCATGGCCTCGGTAGGATGTTTTAAGCATGGCCTTGTTCTTTGCCTCTGCTAATTTTGGTATTATTTAGCTTTAGTATGATTGGGCTTCACTGCCAAAAAGGTCTCTAGTAAGCATCAGACAACAAAAGACACCAGCGATACTCATCGATTTTTGTGATCTGCATGTAATAGCGGAAGTGTGCCCTACATCTGTAAATAAATTTACTGGCTTCTGTGCTCTGCATGTAGTACCAGAAGTGTGCCTTGCATATGTAAATAAATGCAGTGGCTTCTGTGCTCTTCATGTACTACCAGAAGTGTGCCCTGCATCTGTAAGTTAATTCACTTGCTTTTGTGATCTGCGTGTACTACGAGAAGTGAGGAACTGTCGTAATCTTATAACCTTCTTCTATTGTCTAAGGGAGACCACTGTAAGACCAACATTATTGCATAAAAACAGGACACAAGCATTAAAAAAATCAATTTTGTCACCATGGATGTGTTCTAATGAGATGAAACTACTACATAACATTTGGATTCCAATTACTTGCTTCTCGATTCTCTGGGGATTCAGCAAACTTCACGAAAATGGAGCGGGTCGCTGGTGTGACTTGTTGCAAGTCGGCTAAGTAGTATCTGAAATAAAGTGTTCTGGAGTGAAACGAATCAAGCATAGGTGGAAACAGTTCCAGAAAATTACCTTTTGGCGATGACCCGGCTGGTTATGATTAACTATCGGTTATGCCTTGTGATTTTTATGGGCGGATATGCGGATCCTCCAAAAGCGAATTAACGAGTGTAACCCCCATTGTCATTCCTTCTATATAGCCCAGGTAAGAACATTACTTCCTATAGAGGTTGAGGTGTTTGATTATTATGTAGAGGGATAATCCTCCAACCTTAGAAAAAACATTTTTATTACGGTCTACATTATGAAAATCAAATACTTTAAAAAATCTTGTTGTTCACGCATTTTGGATTGTGTATTATGGAAGTCTCACTATATGGGTCTATTCCTCAAACGCGTCATTAAGGATTCTGTCGTACGGACATCAAATAATTTTCAAGAGAATTTGATAGAAACACAAACTCATATAAAATAAATTTTAAATATCAGTAACATGATCTGCATATAGATTAAAGGTCTGTACCCGAGCGGATGATAGTAGATTTAACAATTGACTAATTGTTGTCACTTTGTTTTTAGTTTCAACTTCTATAAAGATTCCAGATTTGTTTTCTTCCTGAGAACCTTCTGCAGTGTCTTCAGATACCAATGATCTCATAGTTAGGCAAATCTACGAACAAAAATGGCTACCCATATCAGAATATGTTTGGCAGTCTTAAAAGAACAACATGAACTTGTGGTTTAACCGTATATCTTAATTGGAGCCCACTATGAGATATATTCTCAACTATTGGATCGTATTGTAATCACACCTGGTGGTGACAAGCACTAAATAAATAATAGTTTCACCAAAGAAATTAGAAAATCCTTAATTATCATTGCAACTCCTGCACTCTCCATATCGAAAGAAGTAACATTAGACTTGTCATGGAGGAAGCTCCTATAAGCAGCATTAGCCACATAAATGTTGGCAGTGCAACCCCTCTCCACCCCCACACACCTTGCCTAGTTAACACACAAATGTAACTTCACATATTGTTGTTTCCATCGTTCCAATTCAAAATAGAAATTAATACATTTATTCTAAGGTCTAACATAAACCCCGATAATGGCCACTAAAACAAATACCTATATATTTTGTGAAATCTCATAATGGGGCTGGGAAACGAGAATCTAAAACACATGTTCCTAGGCCTCTAGAGTTCCATTCACTAGAAAAATCTCATCTAGTTGGAACCACAAATTATTCAGTGGATTATCAATATGTTTCCCCAATGGATCACTGCAATTGAGATACCCAATGTGATGAGTGTAATCCTCATTCTCTTCCATGGGGAGTTCATGATTCTCTCCTCGTCCATATTTCTATTTCAATCACACATTAGTGAGCCACCAATTTTATTTCAATTTGTAGGGATAAACTCACTCACTTTATTTCAATTTGTAGGAATAAAATTCAGGATATGTATATGAAATTTTAAAAAACTAAGTTAAAACAGGAAAAATAAAGACCCGCCACATCCAAAGGCCAGTATGAGTCCACTGACGAGGGATGTTAACATCTCCAACATGAAGAGCATAGTTTGCATTACCTTCTGTTTTGGTCGACTTTCTTTCCCCGGTTCTGCAAGTGGTTAGTGGGTTGCATTTACATCACCTATTTCACTTACATCAATATTTTGCCAAGTTACATGTAGCAGTTATTGCACGTGGACATATTAATGCAAAGTCAAGGTATTGGGCAAAGTCTGATAAAAACAAATACATAGAAAACCACAGTGAATAGCAGCTACAACTGCTTAATTACACCAACAAAAAAAAAATTGGGAGTGAATGGTCTTCCTTGGCTCAACATATGTATTTATACAAAAATTCATGTTGGTTACAACAACTAGAATATTAGTTTCGGAGGCGGTGCTGCCCTTTCATTTCTGCACGGGGTGACACGGTGATGACCTTTGGAAGCTTGAAGAGCAAAGACGGTGGTGGTGATGGTGAAGACATATGATTACAATGTGAAATAACTAATCTTACATTCTCTCCCTTAATTATTTCACACGAAAAGAGCAAAACTTTGCTATTACATCAAAATGTCGTTACATCATGCATACCCCTATGTTTTCCTTGTGAGTTTCAAACAATTATTTTCCCAAGGGTTTTGTAAATATGTCTGCAAACTGGTCTTCTGATCTGCAGAACTCCATACACATTTCATTATTGCTTACTAATTCTCGAATGAAATGATACCTCATGTCAATATGTTTACTCTTCTTATGGAAAACATGATTTCTTGATAATGAAATAGTAGATTTGTTGTCACAGAAAATCTAAGTTGGTTCTTTCTGTTCATGCAACAACTCTATCAAAATTCTTCTCATCCACACAGTTTGACATGCTCTTGTTATCGCTGCAACATACTCTGCTTCAGCTGATGATAGAGTCACAATGGATTGCCTCACTAATGCCCATGAAAAACTGAACACACACCCAACTGTAATCTTCCTGTCATCAATGTTGCATGCAAAACCACTATTAATATATCCTATTAGTTTAGAATATAAATCAGATGCATACAATATACCATAATTTCTTGTTCCAGCAACATATCTTAAAATCGTTTTTCCAACTAGCCCATGGGTACTCTTCGAAGACTCCTTGAATCTGGAAATTAAACTTACAACAAACATTATGTTAGGACTTGTTGCAGTCAAATACATAAGACTTCCAACCAATTATTTAAACAAGGTTGGATCAATATCTGAACCATGATCATCCTTATTGAGTTGTGTACCAATTGAAATTGGGGATACAATTGGCTTACAATTTTCCATCCTAACCTTTTCAATATATCCTTTGCATACTTATATTGACAAATAAAAATACCATCTTGAGAATGAGTTACTTCAATACCAAGAAAATATTTCATTAGGCCTAAATCAACCATACGAAATTCTCTTTTCATGCTTGTCTTAAAATCATTTATTGAGAGATCTACAGTGAGAACCAAATCATCAACATACAAGCACACTATCCAAATTTTGTCCATCCTCGTTTACTTATGTATACAAAGTTGGCTGACTTGGACTCCTGACGAGTCCATTATCATTTAGATATTCATCAATTCTACTACACCATACTCAGGTGATTGCTTCAATCCATATAATGTTTTCTTTAATTTGTAAACTTTATTTTCTTGACCATCGATTTCATATCCATGAGGTTGTTTCACATAAACCTCTTCTTCCAGAAGGCCATTTAAAAATGAAAAATTAACTTCCATATGATATATTTTCCATTTATTTTGTGGGGAAATAGCTAATACCATTCTTACTGTGTCAAGTCTAGCTACATGTGAAAAAGTTTCATTATAATCAATACCAGGTTGTTGACTGAACCCCTGAGCTACAAGTCTTGCTTTATGCTTTTTAATTTCACCTTCAGCATTCACTTTAGTTTTGTAAATCCATTTAACACCTATAGTATTTTTACTTTCAGGAAAATTTACAAGTTCCTAATTATTATTTCTTTCTATAGCATCAATTTCTTCTTCCATGACTTTTATCCAAACTTTTTCTTTCACAACTTCATCAAAATTTACTAGATCATATGCAAGTAATGCAAAATTTGAAACTTGATCTATTTCATCATTTTGCATATACAATTCCTTTAAGCTTCTAGTCTTTTGACCTTTAATTCTATTATTCAATGTAGCTATTGTAGGATTAGAATCATTACTTACCTCTGATCTTGTTGTTTGTTGTCCACCATAACCTGATGGTTTGTCGTGTTCATGATTTCTTGGTGTTCTGAATTGTAGTGGACTGTCTCTTGGTGATTGGCTTGATGAGGTTCATGCAATAGTTGTATATGGAATTGGTTGTCCACCTTGACATGCTTCTTTCTCATATTAATTATAATCTCCATGAGACAATACAATTGTCTCTGTAACATATTTATCTATGCTTCCATCCCAAGCTTCTTCTTCCTTGAACTCCAACTGAAAATATATTTCTTGGTGATGGGATTGCAAAGTCTATATGCTTTAGACTCCTCACGATATCCAGTAAAGATAAATTTCTCACTTCTATCACCTAACTTCTTTCTCAATTCTTTAGGAACATGTGCATAAGCAATGCAACCAAAAATTCTTAAATGAGATATATGAAAACTCTTACCATGCCATGCTTCTTCAAGAACTCGATCCTTCATGCTCTTATTCAGATTTTTTTTAATAATATAAACAACACAAGCTACTTCTTCTTCCCAATACTCATTTGCTAAATTCTTTTCTTTCAACATACTTCAAGCCACATTCATAATAGTTCGATTATTCCTTTCAGCGATTCCATTTTGCTATGGAGTATAACATGCAATAAATTGCCTCTTGATTCCATGTGATTGAAAAAACTCAAAGAAATTTGTTAGCATATATTCACCACCTCTATCTGATCTCAAAATCTTAATATGATTTCCACTTTCCTTTTCAACCATAGCTTTAAATCTTTTAAATACATAAAATGCTTCAAATTTATGTTTTAGAAGATAAACCAATGTTTTTCAACTGTGGTCATCAGTAAAAGTAAAAAAGTAAACACTACTTGCCAAAGAAGGTGTTTGCATTGGTCCACATAAATTTATGTGAACAATCCCCAATGGAGCTCTCACCCTATACGAAACTCTAGATACAAATTTCTATCTATGATCTTTTACAAGTATACAACTTTTACACGAGCTCATTGGTTGTGGAATATTGGGTAACCCTTTCACCATTTGTTTCTTCTGCAGCAAATCTAGACCACCGAAATATAAATGACCATATCTTAAATTCCATAATGACGACTCATTAAAATTCCTAGTTTGGTAAGCATTCAAGGAGGGAGACAATTCATTTCTCATTGTAAGTGAAAACATCTTATTCTTTTTCATTTCTACTCTTGCTAGAGGTTGCCTACTTGGATATTTGTCAAGATAGTACACACATTATTCTTGAAGAACACTCTATATCTCTTCTCTCCAATTCTCAATAAAGTGCATTTCAAGCTAGGTAGATAATAGACATCATCAATTGTTATTCTATCACCATCTCTAGTATAAAAAACAATCATTCCTTTGCCTTTAACACATACCTTAATATCATTACCCAACTTGACTTGAGACGGATACTGGTGTCTAGATTTGAAAACAAATCTTTGCTTCTAGTCATGTGATTGTTGTAGCCATTATCTAAAAACCAAATATCATTCGAACATTATTAAGTCATGTTACAAGTCATAAACACTGGCTTTTGAATGTCTTCAAATTCTTTTGAGATGTGTGCATATTGCTTACCAACATCTGCCTCCCTCTTCATACACTTGGTAGAAAATTGGCCATATCTTTTGCAATAATAACATTGAACTTTAGACATATCATGCCTTTGATTTCCCCGATGCCAGGTTCTATGGTAACCCCCCTTTAAATTAGAAGGATGTTGCTAAGATTTCTCTTCATGATCATAATTATCTTGAGGACGTCTTTGATTAGCTACTCTACAACCTTGTTCTCTATTACTCGGCCTTCCTCTACCTCTTCCTCTATGAAATTGAAGCTGAGTTTTCAAGGCATTCTCCAACGTGCTATCATCATATGTTGAAATCCTCAATTCATGTGCAATCAACGAACCAGTCAAATCTTCAATTTGGATTTGACTTGTGTCCTTAAAATCTTCTATGGATACAAAAATCACTTCAAATTTCTTTGGCAAACTCCATAGGAATTTCTTGATCACTCTATTGTTTGAGAGGTCTTCTCCATATTGTTGCAATTGATTAATAACACTTATGACTTGAGTCATAAAAGCATCTAAAGTTTCACTATCTTTCATTTTTATATTCTTGAAATCTCTTCTCAAATTTTATAACTTGACGTTCTTTACTTTCGCTACACCCTGATAACAGGATTCAAGAGTGTCCTACACCTTTTTCAAAGATTCTACATTTAAGAATTTTGAAAGTATCACTTGAAATAAGACTTGTTGAATAAGGCAAAGAGCTTTATTGTCCTTCTTTCTGTTCTCTCTCAACAACATTCATTCAGCATTTGTAAAATCCATCTCTGCTACCACATTAGGAGGCTTGAGATATCTACCATAACAAATCCCCAAAGATCATGAGAATGCAACAATGTTCTCATTCAAATAAACCAAGAATCATAAATTTTCTCTGTTAAAATAGGAATTGACTCAGTAGTATTAGTATTTGATGCCATCTCTCACAAATAATTGAAATCTACAGATAAAATTTAAAAAAAAACTTTCACACTATAATACTTTCAATTCCTTTCTAATACCCTTACCAATACTATAGGTAGCCTCTTTTAAAAAATAACTTTAAAATGCCATTTTTAACTTCTTTAATAAACCTTTTATGAAAAATACTTTAGAACACCCTTTTAACTCCCTTAATACAACATATAAATCATTTTTTTTTTAAACAAACTTCATACGGATATATAATGTTTTCAATGTGACTTCAAATGATATTGCCTCTCAAACTTTACAAACGGATTTGACAAAAACAATTATCGAAATTGTTGAAAGATGTGTACACAATGCAGATTTACCTCACTGGCAGAGTGAAAATTGCAGCTCCACTTCACCAAATTTCGTACAAAACTATCTTGGTTGGTTAGTCGGGTCTGCCACACCATAGAACTACTTGAAACACCTTTGCAGCTCACCTAAACTCTTCCACCCAATTAATTCTTCAAAGTCGATGTGAACAGACAAATAAAAAGTAACTATACAAAACAACACATTGACTTCCCCACACTAAAATAGCACATTGACACACTACAAACTGAAAACTTATTTCAGCTATGTAATAAAGAAACTATTCGCTCACATGCTCCATACCATGAATAAGATGCACATATCTACTAAATCATACAGTCTAGTTGTCAATCCACTAAACCAGCGAACAACACAAACGTACAACACACAGTGTCACCCTCCATGAGTCTCCACAGGACTTCACTCCACACTAGTTCACACTTAATAGGTTGTGGCTTCAAGGCTAATCTAGCTCTGATACCAGATTATAAAAACAAATACAGAGAAAATCGTAGTGAACAACAACTAAAACTACTTAATTACACCAACAATTAAAAAACCAGGAGTGGATAGTCTTCCTTGGCTCAACATATGTATTTATACAAAAATTCATGTCAGTTACAACAATTAGAATATTATTTTCGGAGGTGGTACTGCCCTTTCATTTCTACAGGCAGTGAGGCAGTGGTGACCTCTGGAAGCTTGAAGAAACAAGGAGGTGGCGGTGATGGTGACAGAAGATGATTAAACATTCAATTGGTCCTGATGATGGATCCCAGTTGGGATTCAAAACGTTGGTAAAAAATGATTCTTACTGTGGATTCTCCGGTAACTAAGTCAAAGATTATAAAGTTATGTAACAGGAATATATATTTTCTGTCATACCTATTTTTTTCCTTGAAATTTGAATGTGTTTATAGATATAAAAACATCATATAAACCCACCTCGATTGTTGCAAATACAGGCTTAGTATGTTCATTGCATATGGTAGGATCAAGAAAAAACAACATTATTCTTCTTTTTGAATGTAGACTATCTACCATAAATTCTTTGTAAAATGGATCTCCAATTTGTTTGCAGAAAAAATTAACGCCTCTTGTAATTGTTTGGGATGTGTCTATCAATGAAGGCATAAACCTTATGAAAATTAGAAAATAACCATCAACAAAACTAACCAAAATATGCATTAGACCTCAACTCACCATGAAAGTTCACCATATCTGCAAATGTCAAAGTCAATATTCCTTTGCTTTTCCCTCTCATAGTGCAAGAAACGTGTGTTCCCCTTTAAAATAAGCAGTTCTCGCCAAAATTTTTGTGGCATCAAAGGGAGAGTTGCCTTAAATAGAAACGTAGAGCAAGTTTGTAACATACCCCTTTGGCCTATACCGTAATAATAGCTTATTAGGCTCCTAATTCTGTAAAATTTTCTTTGTTTTTACAGCTAAGATCTAACTATACTCTTATGTAACATATTTATGGTGGAAGGAACAAGTATTATTCCTATTACTATACTCATTCCCTAACAGTTTAAACAATATCATAATATCGCATCATTCTTTTATGCTTTATCAAGATCGTAATGGGAACCCTTAGATTCATATAAACAACTTATATATAACAGAAACATCATTGAGTATGAAGGAATAAGCATGGAATGCAACCTTTATAATCTTTTGTTTAATACAGACCGGCATTAATGGAGTATTATCCGACATTTACCATGCATCACTAATATAATTAAGCATCATCAAGGTAATCTCACCAACCCTTGGTTCAACATGCATAACTAACTAATTAAAATATTCTTATCTGAAGCAATTCCTCTACTTATGCAATTAGAAGCATGATACCTTAAGTGTCCCACATGCACCAGAGTTACCACTTGATGTTAAATGTAACAACTATCTTAACACTATTTATGGCCATTTTAGAATAATAACTTCAAGGAGACATTACAGAATTTATTAACATCACACACTATAGTTATCATTTTCCAATTCCTTAAGTATGGTCAAAGGATTACTGACATGCACCTCAAGCCCATAACAACTATAGTCATTACATAAGAAAACATTAACATCGGTAATTAAGGTATGAATATTTTTTATATGTGAATTCTACTAGGAATGGATCCTAGAACTGTTATCCACTAAACATGCTTCTACAGTTAACTTTACACTGGAATACAACATGCATAAGAAAGCCATCCTTTACATAGCAGAGATAAATTTAACCATCCTTATATCTTTGCTAAATGATTTTATCTCATAACATCTAAGGAAAAACATGCCATGCAAGTGAATCTCATCAGGTTAGAGGGAAACATCATAAGCATATTTTATTCATCAAACATTCTCATGAAGAATAATTTAGGAACTCTTCTCATAAACAACTGGAACAATAATAGAGAGAGAGAGTAAAAATCATTGTTGGAAATAATACTGAGAGGGGGGGGGGGGGGG
>APFE030058290.1:7767-33835 GCA_000404065.3 Pinus taeda
TATATTAGCTCCAAATATATATGAAGGGGAAGAACAAAGACCTAGAGTGATAGAGGTGGAGACATAAAGTGAGTGACAAGGGAGAGATGGAGATAAAGTGAGGGAGAGAGAGGAGAGTAGAGATGGAGAAAAGGGTAAGAGAGAGAGGGGAGGACAAAAAGATGGAGAGAAGGAGAGGAGAGAGTGGAGGAGAAAGAGAGGGAGCTCGAGAGATGGAGTTGGAGGAGAAGACATGGAGGGGAAGGAAAACCTCTTCTCTCGTTTCTCTCTCTCTCTCTCTCTCTTCTCTCTCTATAATATATATTATATATATATATAGAGAGAGAGAGAGAGATGAGAGATGAGAAGGATATATAGATAGATATGGATAAACAATGTGTATGTTTGCGGGGTGACATAGAGAAACGAAGAAGGAGAGACAAAGGGAGATAAAGATACATATGGAAGGGGGAGAGAGGGACTGAGGGTGAGATAGAGACAAAGAAGGATATATGGAGGGAGATATAGATGTAGATGGAGGGGGAGAGAAAGGGAAGAAAATTTATTGCACTAGATGCACATTATTTTAGTGTACAAATGTTGATCTCTAATCCTATTTGATTTCTTGCACTAGATGCATTGATTTATGTGTAGATGTTGATTTCTAAATCTATTTCATTTCTTGCATTAGATGCATTGATTTCATTAAAGATGCTAATTTCTAATCTTAATTGATTGAGCTTGCATTAGATGCATTGATTTCAGTGTAGATGTTGATTCTTAATACTATTTGATTGCTAGCACTAGATGCATTGATTTCAATGTAGATTTTGATTTCTAATCCTATTTGATTGCTTGCATAGATGCCATGATTTTAATGTAGATGTTGATTTCTAATACTACTTGATTATTTACGCTAGATGCATTGATTTCAGTGTAGATGTTGATTTCTCATTCTATTTGATTACTTGCATTAGATGCATTGGTTTTAGTGAAGATGTTGATTTATGATTTGATGTAACTAGATGTATGGTGTACATTAATTTCAAGGTAATTAGATTAACATTGTGCATTGATTTAAGTGTAAGCACAAAAAAATATTGACAACATGCATTATGACTAAACTCTTGTAAATAACCTCATACAAAATAAAATTGAATAAAAATTGTTTGTAACTTTTACATCTCAGCATCTTTTAAAATTGAATAAAACTTATTTCAATAATAAGGAATTTATTGAAATACTTGGATAGCTAAGTAAATTTAGGAAAGTTGATAACATTGTATAAAATTATAGAAATGTGATCATATATTGTTTTTTGACCTATATTAAATTCCAATAAAATTTATTTTTATCATGTTATGACTAAGCTCTTGTAGACAATATCAAAAGAAATAATATTGAATAAAACTTATTTGTTGTTTACATGACATCTTTTAAAATTGAATAAAACTTATTTCAATCGTATTTGTGTTTTCTAATTGAACCTTGAGATAAGAAATTGATTGAAATACTTAAAAAGGTTGACCATGCAATGGTGTACGGGTGAGTCACAAAATTTTTCATATATAATTTTTTTATTATAATATGGATGAATTTAGAATCCAAATAATTTATTTTTAAAATTGAATTGTAATAACATACATGTTGATTGCAATAAAAGACACTTTCTACAAGCCAATATGAAGCATGATTGTAGTTCTTTCCATGCTCAATATTAGTTTGATACATGATATATATCAGTTCATTTCAAGTGTCAAAGTGATTTGCATCATAGTAAGATTGTACTTATATCATATTATGACTAAGCTCTTGTCGATGACCTCAAAATATCTAAATTTGAATAAAACTTATTTGTTGTTTACCGGACATCTTTTAAAATTGAATTTAAAACTTATTTCAATCATATTTGTGTTTTTTAATTCAACCATCATATATTGTAGCTCATTTTAAGTATCAAAGTGAATTGCATCATAACTTAATATTGTACTTTTTTTCTTAGTCAATGAAACTAGAAATAAAAATTGCTATATTTTTTTAATAAAAATTATAGTATATAGAAATTTTTTTAAACTAGCAAAATAATTTTAACAAATCCATAAACTTAAAAAAATTAATGAACATCCATAAACAAGATTAATACAAATCCATAAACTGAAATAATGATGTATCAATAAACTATCCATATGAAAAATATATACAAAACATAAACATCACATGAAAATCCATAAACTAAAAATAATAAGCATCCATAAACTGAAATAATGTTCATGTACATCCATAAATTGTCCATGTATGATAATATACAAAGTCTGTATCACATGTGAATGTGCCCTATGAAATGGGTCTAAAAATATACAAATTATCCACTCTAAGTACCACGAGAACTCCTATGTGAATTTCGCTACGTAAAGTAAGTGTCCATGAGCTGGTAGTGCAATATAACACATTCAAATTCAAACTAATTAGATCATTATTTGTACAAAATAAACAATATGGAAACAAATGACTTTGAACCACATTCTTAATTACATATACGAATCTAATAACCTCACTTGACTCCATATGCAAGTCAGATAGGATGGGGGTATTATGAATATGGGTTTGGTGCTCCCTTGCATGTGGCTCAATGATTGGGGCCTGCATCGATGGCTCCACATAATTAATGCCTCTATACGCAACATCCCACTCATGTGTCCACATAACATCCACATCGGCAGGACTCTGCATATGGGCATGTGTACATAATGGCATCTACGAATTAATTAGCATATGTGTAACTTTAAAAAAGAAAATGTTGAAATCTTAGGAATACTTTTTCTTACCTCAACTGTTGGTCTATGTGATTGTACATAGTGAATCTCCTCCACATGAGTGTTATGAGGTGGAGGTGGAGGACAATCCATGGAAACATTCTTTGCTGGGGGATGGATTGGTTGATCAACTACCCCCTCGAATGACCTCATAAACTCATCCATGTAGTTGGGTTGCGTCTAGATGTTATCATGAACTTATTAATATAAATGAAATCTAATACGAATTAGAAATTAATATAAAGAATTATGCATAATTTGACAATAAGAGTCAAACGTTTCATATATATATATATATATATATATTATATATATATATATATTATATATATATATATATATATATATATATATATATATATATATATATATATATATATATATATATATATATATATATATAATATATATATATATATATATATAATATATATATATATATTATTATATATATATATATATATATATATGTACCTGGTCTATGTCACACAGGGCATGCACCGTCCAAGTGTCACAGATCGCATCACGATACATACATGAATATGAAAAAATATATTCAATGGGTAAGCTTGTGAGAAATGAATCATGATATAAAGGAATCGATAGGTCATGAAGCAATGGTGGTGGTCTACTAATCTCGCCATGCAGTTTAACATGTGCCCTAACCAATGACGTCTACATGTTATCTGCAATGGTGTCCCTAGTCTCAGCACCAAGCTGTGATTACTCCTCTAGCTTTGTCCATAATACCACACTAGTGGTACATTCCCAATGTCCCTACAAGCCCCCTCACGATCATATGTATGTCCTAAGATGACTCCGTAATAATGAGATATGGTATCAGTGTAATTCAACCTCATATGTAACATGAACTCTACCTATATATGCTTTTAAAATGAAAGGGTGACCTAGTCATGGTTGGGAAACTAGCCCCAAGCTTCAATGAATCAATCATACACAAAAGGGGTTGCATCAACATTCTTAAAATAATTGAGTGGAAACGAACCTTTATGCCTAGTAGGGCGATCGGGAGGGATGACATCGAACAACTCCCCATGAACATCAATGTTCTTAGTGGTCTGTTTCACAACCTCCCAAGTATGTGGGCCTCTAAGCTCACACCTCCTAATACTCTATATGGATTGTAGGAGGCAACTCTATGGGCCCGACCTCTGGTATGTCTAGCAATAAACCTATTGATGCTTTCTAGCATAAAAAAAACTACGAATAGTAGGTGAACTAACAGGGATGTTACACAACTCTCATGTGATCCACGTATGTTGGGACGTAACATCCTTCAATGTGATATGAGTTGTAGCATCATAGCACGAAGGGATCGATGCTGCATTGTGATCCTTAGCTTCGCCCTGTTGAGGGTTTGCAAATCATAAACATAATTTAACATAATATTTAACAAACTAGAAGCGTCATAACATATACATTAAATTCAAACACATCAATTGAAGAAGATTTAAAAATTAAGGACAATTTTTAGACATAAACACATAAAGTTTAAAGAGGATTTAAAAATGCAAGAGGTGTACCTGAAATAGGTGAAGAAGGTCCACTAGAGATAGCATGATCATTAGTAGAGACATGAACACTGCCTCTGGTTCTCTGATTGGCGTCAGAGACAGGATCTATGAGTGGAATATGCACTTTAGGTCGGCTATGTGATCTATCACGAGCTCGACCATCTAAAATAAATCCCCTCACACTTTGATGATTTGTGGTTGGGGCATGTATAGGAGATGCCTATGCATATTACATATAATATATATAATACATATAAACTAATCCATGCAAAAAATGTTGACTAAACTATTACATATGATACAAAACTATTACATGTAAAATACATATAAACTAATCCAAGAAAGAAATGTTAACGTAGAAAGAATGTTGACAAGAAAACCATTTCTAAACTTAAGTAGAATAATTTAGTTTGAAGTCCTAAACTTTAAAGTCTATTTTTTGATAATTTATCAACCAAAGTATTGAGTTCTGTGTAAACACAATCGAAAGAAGTGATCAAATCTACCTTCACACTTTTTCCTATTTCTAAATAATGCTTTTATTCATAGAGCATAAATATGTAAAAATTTGAAATAAACTAATTTGCAAAACTAATAAAATTTCGTGTCAACCAAATAATTCAATAGACTTTAAGTTATGCTATGTTATGTTTTATATATATATATATATATATAGAGAGAGAGAGAGAGAGAGAGAGTTATGGTTATATATGTGTGTGTGTGTGTGTGTGTGTTATGTTAGATAACTTTATGTTATGTTATATATAGCTATACCATGTTATAGCTAAATATAATTATGTTATGTTATAATTATATATAGTTAAATATTATATATAACTAAGTTAAATGTTTTGTTTTATATATATATATTTTAATTAAATAACAAAGGATATTTTATATTTTTAATTTTAAAGATTAATATTTTATTTTTAAGTAATTATTGTTTTAAAAGCAAGTGTATTATATTTATTATTAAAAAAAATTCAAATATAAATGAATTTAAATTTAAAATAATAAAATAAAATAAAATGTACTAATTGATAAATAGAGGTTCACCATGAGCAACCATGTTTATAATGTCAATCTCAAGTTCCTAATTAATTTATTGATTGGTTATGGTTTGGTTGTTTTCTACTTTGGAGTTTTTTGGGATATATTTTGGGTCAAATTTGCTAGAAATTTAAAATGCATTTTAAATAACTAAAAAATATTTTTTATTGAAATTTTATTTCACAAAATTCCTAAAGAAAAAACTTTAAAACCTAAAATAATTAGAAAATAACGTTTTTACCATTCAAAATTAGAAAATATTCATAATAAACAAAACATGCTTCCATTGCAAGTAAGAAAAAAATAAAACCTAAATTATAGTTCTTATGGTGGTTTCAAAGCGTTTTCTAGGTTGTTTTTTGTGGTTTTTTAGGTTGGTTTTGTGGTTTTCTAAGTTGTTTTGAAGGGTTTTTTTGGTGGGTTTTTGTGGTTTTCATGGTTTTTGTATGGTAAGTTTCTTATTCAAAATAATATGTTTAATTTTGCAAGAAAAATTAAAATAAAAGACAAAAAGGATAGGAAACCTACCTTTGCTTGAGGTTCTGTGATGTTGGCGACGTTGGTTGGGTTGCTCCATCCTCCAACCACTTGATCGAGCTCCAATACCTCGGTTGAGCTCTTGTTTATCCGCGGTCTGTGCAGAAATGATATCCATAGACCACAGTCGTGCATAGTAATAGAAAGCAGGAGCTCTATCTAGCATTAGAGCTCGATCGAAGGTTAGTTTTAAATCCCCGATTAAGAAATTTTTTTATTACTCAAGGGGTTTGATCGAGCAATTAAAATTCTCGACCAAACTCTCTTTTTTTCACCTAAATGCACCCTCCCTTGCCAAAAAGTGTAACTTAGCTCCATGTTATCGCCCAAATATCGTTTTAGATTATATGTTGTATTAAATCAAAATATCATGTACATGATAAAATAAATTAGTTGATTTATATTGTTTGTTGGTTCGTAACATACCAATTACATATATATAATTATATGTTTATGCATGATTTTTTGTTTTGTTAAACTATAGTACTGATTGAATGGACTAAGTGATGTAGACGTCAGTCACATCAAAAAAGAAATGTCATGCTAAGAAGCGATATTTCATATTTTATTCTTGGTTCAATACATTGCTATGATATTTGGGAAAGTGAAAGTTTTATAGGAAATATAGTTGTTGAAACTAGTTATTCAATGACAAAGCTCTGAAAACAACAACAATGGCACAATATGGACAACAATAATGTGTTGACCTTAGTCCTATTAGTAGGTTGGGGGTATTTTCCGTCATTTATCCTCTAAACCTAGAGTTGTAGGGGATTTTCTTAAGTCACACTCCCCTAGACATGTGATGGCAACTATGAGTTGCGTACTTGGAAAGTTTGGTCAAGGTAGTTGATATTTCAACTTAAGGGTTCTATCGAGAGTTAGACCAATGTATTTGATTCCCAAAGATTGTCTAACATCGGAAATAACACAATGTGGATAATGGAAGTATATAAGGAGAAAAGGTGATTCAAATTAGTTGAGAATGATATTAGGATTTAAAAATGCAATCTTACCCTTTCGTGTATTAGATGATTGATTAATTCATTTATGATTATTTTGGTGTAACATTTAATTCATATTGTAATATTTGACTTGGTTAGTAAGATTCTTGGATGTCATGTTTAAGGATTATTTTCTTGGATGATTTGATGAAAAGCACACATGAACTATGCGTTCGATGTGATAATTCTTAGTTATTAGCACATGCACAAGTTCTGTATGTGGAAAACTTTGGATACATAACTTACACACACACACATATGCAAAAGTTAAAATTTACTATTTCTTGTCCACTAATAGCATAATGTGAATTTCCTCTTTCTTGTCCACTAATAAAATAATGTATTTAACACTTGTAATAGTTACATCTATAATCAAATAACACAATTTTGATTCCAATATTTTCCTGGAAATAACAATTAATCAATCAATGTGATTAGTTAAGAAGTAGGAAAATACCTACAACCATGTTTAATTTAGCAACTTACTTTTATTGTAGTATATTTCCTTATATCTTTAGCTTGTTGCCCAACTAGATATTTAATCCTTGAGATAGCTAAGAATGTCCTCTTCAACTCCTTCACTCTATGAAATATTGGGGTTTTCTAACGTTGTATTCCCAAAGCTCCAAGAATGATACCCAACCCACTAGTGTCTATATAACTCAACAATTAGTGTATCACAACCTTATAAATCTAGGTATGGGTTTCCCCAATTTTCAATGCTTCAAATGGTTCTCATCTCTTTCCAACCAAAAAATTCCCCATATCACCCAACCCATTTACCTTTCCAAAATCTCCTCTTAATCCCCTTGTCCATTACCTTCGTAGCCTCCCCCAAGAAGGATCCTAGGAAGGTAAACATATAATCATAAAATAATCTCCCCCACTTACCTAGATTTATCATCTTGACATGCCATCAAATTCATTAAATAATTTTAGCCTGACTAGACTATGAAATCCAAGTCTCCGTAAATGCAAGTCATATTCAAATGAAATTGAATCTATCTATAATTATTATTCTTATTAAAAGATAATATGTCTTGAACTGAAATCATTTGAAATCATAAAAATATTTTAAGATTATATAATGTAGATACAATTCAATATGGATGGTTTCCCAAATAATTTAGGAAATTGTGGACACCTAGGAATATCTTTAGTTAGGAATTAGGAATTTTGAGACTTGCATGCACATTATTACCGTATAATAAATTTATGAGACATACATATGGATTGTTGCCTAGTCAATTCGCTTAGAATGTTTGTAGTTTAAGAATTTGGGGAGGGAATGAAATTTGGAAACTTAGGTTTGGGATATACCTTTATGAGAATTATGAAGTAGCTTGATTGAACTCTACTTACTCCTAAAGTAACTCTTTCACTATTTTCAAAAAAAAAATTGTAAATAATATTTAGTTTTCATGTTCTAGTTTTCAATTAATGTGTTTTCTCTAGTTAACATATTTTTCTTTTAATATTATGAGCATAACGTATTAGGACACCAAACTTACAATATAATAAAGTCACTTCACAACTTTACGATATCTATATGTGCACTTTTTATGTAAAACAATTTATCTCACATTAACAAGTTTAACAAATTACAAAAAAACTATAAACTATAATACAGATAAAAAAAATATAATCTACACTCTAACAAATAAGTCAT
This sequence comes from Pinus taeda, assembly GCA_000404065.3. NCBI lineage: Eukaryota > Viridiplantae > Streptophyta > Pinopsida > Pinales > Pinaceae > Pinus > Pinus taeda. Next base: position 16,355 of record APFE030058290.1, read on the forward strand.
TCATTGTGAATATGCATAAATTATTGTATTGAAATATACAATATGAATCGATTAAATTACACTATGGAAAATTACTTTAATACATTAATACAATATTAATTATTAGAAAAAATATATATATATTTCAATTTTTGCAATTTTAATACCATAATTATTCATTTAATTAAAAAGTAATGAAGATGTTCACCGCACACTATCTTCTTCATCAAATAAATTAAATAACAAATATTACGATATTTGACAAATAAAGGAAACTGAGACACCATCAATAATTGACGATATACCTAATGAATATATTCTTAATGAATACGCTCTTATCCTCTATAGGTGTGGTTCACTTTTCACCAAATATATATTCGTACTTCACCAATATATGCTCCCACCCTTTCCCCATTTTGTTAGTTGTTGGTCAAAACACGCTACAAGGTTAATCTTTTAAAATTTGTCAGAATATATATTCGTACTTCCCGAATATATGCTCCCACCCTTTCCACATTTTGTTATTCCGACAAAAAAATTGTTGTCCGGGAGTCGATAGACGAGACTTTTTAGTTTTGAGTAGTCTAAAATACCCACACAATAGCTCAGAAATTCCGGTAAGATTATGAAAAATGCTCATAGAAATGTTTTAAAATGTTAGTTACAACTGTCAAACTTCAGGATTTTGGGTGCCCGGGGTTTTTGATGGTGCTGAATCCATTTTCACCATAAAAAATCAATTCAAACACTCCAACTACTTGATTTTTGAATCTTATTTTACCGAATTCCGACAAAAAACTGACATCCAAGCTATTTTGTTGGGTCGGTAGACAAGTCCTTTTAGTTTCACGTAGTCTAAAAAACTCACAAAAAAACCCAGAAATTCCGGCAAGATTATGAAAAATTCTGGTAGAATATTTTCAAAATCTTGTTCACAGCTCTCAAACATCAGGATTTTAGTGTGTCCCAAGAATTTTTGATGGTGCTGAATTTATTTCCACCATAAAAAAATCAATTCAAACAGTCCAACTAACTGATTTTTTTTTTCTTTTACCGGATCCCTGCAAAAAACTGCAGTTCCGGCTATTTTGTTGTGTTGGTAAACAAGTCCGTTTAGTTTCCCCTAGTATAAAAACCTACAAAATAACCCAAAAATTCCGGCAAGATTATGAATTGTTTTCAAAATCTTGGTTACAACTCTCAAATTTCAGGGTTTTGGGTACCCAAAAAGTTTTTGATGATACTGAGTCTATTTCCAGTATAAAAAAATCAAATTTTTTGAAATAGCTATAAACCAATCCTTTTAGTTTCCCTGGTCTAAAACACCCAAAAATAACCCAAAAATTCCACCACAGAAAAATCGATTCAAACACCGCAACTACCTGATTGTTTGAAATTTTTTATGGGACGGCAAAAACCTGCAGTCCGGACTATTTTGTTGCGTCGTTTAGTTTAGACATTTACGAAAAATTCGCCCGAACATGGCAGCAGGTAGACGCCAAGTATGTAGTCAACTTAACAATTTGATGATTAAGTTTGGTGACATCCGCCTGTCCCTTTGTATTCAAATACTTCTTTGAAACCCCAACTGGTAATTCAAATCTTCAAACTGGACTGGACTGTAATGGCAGCAAACGCAGAGAGGAGGCCTCACGTTCTGGTCTTTCCATTCCCAGCACAGGGCCATATGATTCCTCTGCTGGACCTCACCCATACCCTCGCTTGTGGTGGCCTCTCCCTAACAGTCCTCACAACTCCTCAGAACCAACCCCTGTTGGATCCTCTTTTGCACAAAGCCTCTATAGAGGGTCTTTCTATTCAACCCCTTGTCATTCCACTCCCTCCCACTAAAGGACTCCCTCCTGGATATGAAAACCTGGCTCAGATTCCTTTACATCTGGTCTTACTCTTGATGGCTTCGTTCAAGGAGCTTGCTCATCCAATAGAAGACTGGTTCCAACAGCAGAAGGACTCAGATTATGGGTTCGGCCCTCCTGTTTGCATGATCAGTGATTTCTTCCTCGGATGGACTTACGATACCGCTACCAAGCTCGGGATACCCAGAATAGTATTCCATCCCTGTGGTGCATTTGATGCTATTCTCCACTATTCTCTGTGGAAATACATGCCTGGAATACTGGAGTCTGATGATGATGAAGTCCATTTTCTGGAAGCCCCTCATCCTGTTAGTTTTGCTAAGCACCAAATCTCTTCCCTTGGACTACTGTACAAGAAATCCGACCCTGTATCTGAATTCATCAGATATAGCATGAATTTGAATGTTAAAAGCTGGGGTAATATCATCAACACATTCTATGATCTAGAAGCTGTTTATATGGACCAGCTGCACAGAGTTTCTGGCAGCCCTGTTTGGTCTGTGGGTCCTCTGTTTCCTCCTGCTATGTTCGATCCGAAGCTGAGAAGAACGATGATTGAAAGAGGCAAACCCTCTTCAATCAATGATTCGCTATTGCAGCAATGGCTGGACTCTAAGGGAGAAAAGTCTGTTATATATATTTGCTTTGGTAGCCAAGCCTGCCTTTCAAATAAACAAATCGAGGAGATGGCAGCAGGGCTGGAGGCAACTGAAGAGTCTTTCATATGGGTCATGAGAGATCTGCCTAGTGGTCTGCCTGCTGATGAATATGGTGTGCTTCCCCAAGGTTTTGAAGAGAGAATGGAGGGAAGAGGTCTGATAATTAGAGGTTGGGCACCTCAGCTCTTGATCCTTTCACACCCTTCTGTTGGGGGTTTTCTTACCCACTGTGGGTGGAACTCTACCCTGGAGAGCATCACAATGGGAGTGCCATTGATAACATGGCCCCTGGCCGCAGATCAATACTATAATGCTAGGTTATTGGTTGAATCTCTTAAAATTGGAGTAAGGTTTTGTGAAGGTGCCACCACGGTGCCCAACAGAGATGACCTGAGAATTGCAATTAAGCGGCTGCTGGGAAGAGAAGGAGAAGAAATGAAAAGAGCAGAGGAGCTGAGCAAGGCGGCGAGAACAGCAGTGCAAGAAGGGGGAACCTCCTACAGGAACATCGAAGCCCTTGTGAGTGAGATCAAGAAGCTGATCCTGCAGCCTAGTTAATCTCTGGATACCAAGGTAGAAAACTCAATTTCAAGCTATGATGTCTTTTGCTGATGTACTTTTCATGGAGTCAAAAGAATACTAGTGGCTGGCTGGTATTTGCAGTTTGATGTTTCCCTTTTCTCAGATTCCACTGAAATTGGCTTGAGAGTTTCTATCTGGAACGCCTGTTACTCCAAGTCTTTTTTTTCATTTTTCTGGGAACAAACACAGATTCTTAATATATATATGCCCCGGGCTATACCTGTAGCGCGATCCAGTCTGATCTGCGCCACAAACTCTTCATTCTGAAAGTTTATATATATATACACCCCGGGCTATACCTGTAGGGCGATCCAGTCTGATCTGCGCCACAAACTCTTCATTCTGAAAGTTCATATATATATATGCCCCGGGCTATACCTGTAGCGCGATCAGCCTGATCTGCGCAACAAACTCTTCATTCTGAAAGTTCATATATATATCTATATGCCCCGGCCTATACCTGTAGCGCGATCCAGTCTGATCTGCGCCACAAACTCTTCATTCTGAAAGTTTATAGGATTCAAGATTGCTACTCAACTTTCATTAATTGTGATTATATTACTGTGATCAGCTATTTTGATGTGCTTACAGTGCGCTAACGGCCATATAACCCAAACCCTCCATATAAACCATCGCTGCTGTTTTTTTTCAGGGTAAGAGATGCAAGTGATATAAGAAGTTCTGTAGTGAGAATGTTTTGATCTACAAAGCATTTGATGAGAAGGATTAAATCACTCAGGATTCTTCAAATTTGAAGAAATAGTCCAACTTCTATCTTGGTATTTATTAAAATGTATTTATGTTAATTTTTAATAATATTATTTATATTTTATAATATATTTTTATATTTTATTAAATTATATTATATTTAATTTTATAGAATTTTAGTTTTATATATATATTAAAAATATAAATTATAAAACATTAAATTTATATATTATTAATTATATGTTGTTGAAATACATATATAATATTTTTAATTTATTTTTTAATAATTAATTAAATTAAATATTTTTATTTTTATTTTTTAATCAACTGTTATTAAATATTATTGTTTAGTGTTTTTCAAAAAAAACTTTTAATATACACCACTACTGAATGTTTCTCAAGACCATTACAAATATACACCACTACTAAGTGTTTCTCAACACAATTACAAATATACCAAACGAAATTAAAAATCCATGATTTTTTTTATTATTATAAAAATAAGGGTGATGCCCAATGGGAATCATCTTTGATTTCTAATGGATGAGATTATATAAAAGTCTAAACATTTTTTCCAAATAAAAGTAACTTGGTAAGAATACAAGTTTTGTAGATGAAATTATGGTGAAAAAACTTGGTAAGAATACAAGTTTTGTGGATGAAATTATGGTGAAATTTTATAGAGAATATGTTTGAACTGATTAATTATATTTTTTAAAAAATATGTTAGTTGATTTTCAATAAATGAGAGTTGATTAATTATATTTTTACAGAGAATATGTTTGTGCTTATTTTTAAGGGATGAGATGTATTACTAAATTTTATATATTATATTTTGTTGATTTTTTATAAATGATTTATGATTAAATTTTATAAAGGAGAATATTTAATTGGTTAAAATTTTATGGAGGAGATATTTGACTGATTTTTTTATAAATGGCTAAAAATGATTTTTTTATAAGATAGAAATGTTGTATTTTGAATTTAGTTGATCTTGTTCAAGAAGTTACTCTCTTAAGGGAGGATGACAAATAACTTTCTTTTTACAAAAATATGTTACTCTCTCAAGGGAGAATGACAAATAACTTTATTTTTACAAAAAAATGTAGTCTTTGTCATGAATAATTTGATTAGAAAATACGCAAACAAAATAATGTATGGGTTAAAATCTTTTTGAATAGGCACAATCTAGGTAAAAGAAAGATGATAGAGAAACCCTATTTATTTTCTCCAACTCTCCAAATTTTATATCAAATTTTGTGATATTTGTATCTTTGTTGAAATAGTTGTGACCCCAAGGCTGTGTTTTGATAAATTCACTGTCTATGTTAAAAATAAATTGATAATGAGAACAATCATGTTAACCTATTATCCAAAAACACAATACTCATCATTATTATTTAAGAAAAATGAAATCATTTGAAATAACATATTAATTTTTTTTAAAGAAATGGGTATTGAAGATTATATTAATAAAGCTAGGATTGATCCAAAATGGTTACAATTATTCTAAGAACATGTAACATGTAAACCTTAAACTTATAAGTTAATACACATAGAAATATATAAAAAAAAATATTTACCTTTTTAAATAGAATGTACCAATCCCTAATATGTGATCACCATAACCGTCTAATCATAGTATAGCAATATATTATATCATGTGTATATAGGTAATCAAAGGTGGAATACAGTACGGGTTGCATGTGATTTTAATGTGGCATCATTTGTTAACCTTATGCCTTAATCCGAAACGTAGATTTAATGCTTGAAGTATCGAGAAGGGTACATGGTTTATAGCTGGGTCTCACCATAGCGGACAACTGGGCATCCGACGGTCGTTGATTTCACAAGGGTTGATCCGACAACAAGAAATCACTTACAAATGGTTAGGGTTCTAGCCGCGGGTACCCTTGGCCTTCAGTTTGTCATTTGTCTCATGTTCTCCTCCCAGACCACGCTCTACAACTCGATGTTATTGCAACCTTTGCTAAGGGTCAATCCGCCATGTTCTGGGTGATTCTTCCGTTGGACTTGCACCATTCATGGTATTGTTCTTTGTTCCCACAATTCATTCTTCCGCCATTCGGATTTGCAAAGGGTTTCGTCCTTGTGGTCTCTTCAAATATGAGCGGAGTTCGAAATGCTCACCTATACAGGTAGATTAAATTAAAAGTCATTTGTTCTTATTCATTGCATACGACTCAAATTTTGTGTCTATTTTGCTCTTATTTGTTCTATGGTTATGTCCTATTCAAGTAGCCTTCCTCTAACAAGCTTCTCTAATATGAGGAAATAATGTCTCTGGAACCAAGTCTCGAGGATGGAGTTTCAGGGTTTCGGGAAACTAAAACCTCTTGACATCAGTAATTTTGTCGCCCATTCACTTTCTTTGAAGTTACTCATATTATTTAACTGGTTTAGATACAAACTCTCTTAAGGGTTTTATCCCCTACATGGTTTGCCACTTGCAGGCACACCTTCACAGGGGTTTCGGATGGCGGCTTCTAGGCTCCGATATCCTAAACTCCTGGTGCCTATCTGTTAGCTTGCAGCCTGTCGGCATATCAGGTTTAGGACTAGGGTTTTTGGACTTCGTTTCTGCTGAAGAGTTATCTTGAATGTAGCAATGTTTTTTTTTTAAAGTCCCTTTGTCTTTTCATTTCAAGTAGAGTTCTCTACGACAAGGGTTCTTTGTATAGCTACCATGTAAGGTATATGAGGCCTTTAATTGATAATCCTAATTAAACAATTCCTGTATAAATCTTTGGTTTTTGGATTGGTAATAGGTTTAAAGTCGGATACTATGAGCTCCTTTTTGTATATAGTCCTAGCGACGTGGTTATAATGAATCTCGTTCTGCTCATGATTATTGTGGTTATAATGAATCTCGTTCTAATCATGATTATTATGGTTATATTTGCACAGTCTTTATAGTTCGGTATGCAATCGTTAAAAATCTTCTATACATAATAGACTCTCTTTTAAGCAATAGATTGATGCTCCAATTCGAGTTTTTCTTATGCTCATCATTATACATGCTACAACTATTACTACAGTAAACATTTCATTGTTTACTTTTCTTTAATATATTTAGGGTCATTAGTGGATTCCAAAGTACCTATCTACACACAGTCATGTAGGGGACTGGATTGAGTCGCTTCCGAGGCGGCAGCTCGGTCCTAACCCCTTGTTATGATCATGTGCATTGCCAGAATGTCTTCATAATTACACCTTTGTTTTAATAAAACCCTAGGTTCATCAAACACAACAACGCTACATTTCTAATATTCAATTACTTCTCACGGTTATATTACATGCAGAATAATTGTATGCTTTAATTGTTTTTTGGTTCAAGTTCTTTGTATTATTGTTTTCTGGGTTTACTGTTTTCTTGGTTCCAAGGTCTAACAATATTTCCCCATTCGTTGTCCTAGTTGGTTGCGGGGTTTATTAATTTCTATTCCTTCATTTATCCCCTTTACTTCCTAAGGCAATGTTTACACCAACACTAAATATTGCCCCATTTTCCTATCAGTCTTCAACTGCAGAATGTAACACAAGACATAAAACATTTACGAATCACTTTCAGCGTATAAACACCAGCAAGATATAAATTCTAGAATTTATTGACGCAATTTTAACCTTAATTTTAGTAAGTACTCATCCATGCAAATGTGCAGGTTAAAGACCAATCCTAGATACTTACTTGTTCTTTGAAATTTTTCCTGAATTCAACAGGGTGAGACCACCTCCACCCAACCGTAAGAAGGGCAATAATGTCCTCTTCTACCCCCAAGCTTTCACTCTAGAACAACAAGCAACAATTCTAGTTATTCTTGAATCAGGCTACGGACCTCAAGACTATAGTCCAATTTTCCAGTGTCTGATTCTTTTTTGTAACGAGGTGATCCACTAGATCAAGTCTAGCTATGGACACACCTTTTGTTACTTCACTTCCACTTCTTTTCCAAAACAGAGTAAACCCCTTTCTTTCCACTGAGATGTCCTTTTATCTCCAGGAAAAAACTTATAAATGTTTTAGCTATTCCTAACTGCCCGGAGGTTGGAATTCATTTTCGGTCTCCCCTCTTGAATTTTGAAATTTCATAATATATATAAAAAGAAAAACAATATTATTACCATTTAAATTATCCCTTAAAAATGTCATTTGACTTTCCAGAGTCTCGTTTACCAACAAAATAAAATAGTTCTGGCTGCTATTTGGAAGGTGTTACATCTTCCCCCCCTAAGCAAAACACCGTCCTCAATGTCTACTATAGCCCATGAAACAGAGAAGGATAAGCTTGTCTTAGAAGACTTTCATCTTCCCAAGTAGCTTCCTCTGGGCTAAAGTGCTTCTAGTGCACTTTACCTTGGGTGATAACTCGCTTCCGCAACATTGTTTCTCTCTGACCGAGAATACACAGGGTTTCTACCAAAAATTCCCATCTGGTTCGACCTACCAAAACACCATTATCACCATTAGTTATTCATTTTTTTCTGTGTTATAATATAACTCAAATTCATACATACTTACTTGCACCTCTTGCCAATTAATAATGTTACTGGGATCATACACATATTTCTTTAATAGTGATACGTGAAACACATTATGTACTTTTATGTGATGAGGAAGAGTAAGATGATAATCTATTAGTCCTACCCTTCCCAAGACTTGGAAAGGGCCAAAATAGCGGGGTGCCAATTTAGCACAAGTATCCCACCGCAAAGTGCTCTTCTTGGGTTTTATTCTGACATAAACATGATCCTCGACTTGGTATTCCTTGAAACTTTGCTTTTTATCTGCATAACTTTTTTGTTTGTCTTGCGCCGCTTTCAAGTTTTTTGAACTTTCTTCATTTCTTGTTCTATTTTTGCTAACATTTCGGGTCCTATGATCATTTTATCTTCTGGGTTATGCCACCCAGTGGGAGTCCTACACCTTCTTCCATACAACACTTTGTAGGGTTTCATCTTTAACGATTCATGGTAGCTATTGTTATAAGAAAATTCAACCAAATGGAGGTAATCCTCCCATTTGGTTGGTTGTTGTATCACATACATTTACAAAATGTCTTCTAGCACTTGATTGACCCGCTCCATTTTCCCATCCGTATGAGGATGATAGGGAATGCTAAATTGGATTTGAGTACCTAGCCCTGTAAAAAGAACATTCCAGAATGCAGATGTAAATTTTACATCTTTATCTGATATTACTACTTTTGGAATATTGTGCAATTGAAAGATTTCCCTCATAAATATGTCTGCTATTTCCACAGCTTTATAAGTGGACTTAACAGGAATAAAATGAGAAACTTTGCTCAACTTTCATGCTACTTTCAGGTTCTTGGAAGTCCATTTATGAAGTCCAAAGTAATTATTTCCCACTTCCACTCAAGTATAGGGAATGGTTGGAGCAGTCCAACAGGGTGTTGATGCTCAGCTTTAACCTGTTGGCACTCCAAACACTTTGCCAAATACAACATGATGCATGATGTCCTTCCTCATTCTAGGCCAAAAATATATTTTCTTGATTGCAGATAATAACTTCTGATAACCTGGGTGTGAAACATAAGGACTATGGTCAAACTTATCTAACAACATTTGTTTGAAGCTTACCTGATTGGGGACATACACCCTTCCTTTAAAGTTCAACAATTTTTTATCATCAATGCCATACTCAGTTTTCCTGAGTTCTACGTTTGCATAGTTTGCTGCCATAAAAAAAATTATTTTCAAGATCCTTAAGGGTGACTTCCTTGTGCTGTTCGGTCACATCAAACTCCACATGATGATATCGAATTTCGTACACACACTGAACTTTACTGCATAAAGCATCTACTACTTGATTTTCCTTGCCTTTAAGGTGTCTTATATCGAAGTCAAACTCACACAGGAACGCTATCCACCGAGCTTGGCGCACATTTAAATTGGGTTGCTTAAAGAAATTAGTTAGACTGCTATGGTTTGTCATGAGTACAAATTTCTTTCCCAACAATTAATGGCGACATACCTTCAATGCATGCACTACTGCAGTAAGCTCTAGATCGTAAGTTGAATATCACTTCTCATGCTCTTTGAGCTTCATTGACTCATAAGCCACCACTTTACTATCCTGCATCAAAACTCCTCCAACTCCTTGCTTGTAGGCATCCTTACAAATGGTAAAGTCCTTTTCTGGATCAACTACTTTCAAGATTGGGGCAAATGTTAACAAATGTTTTAATTGTTCAAAATTGAGTTGACATTCTGCTATCCATTTTAAATCTCTCCCCTATTTTTGTAGGGATGTCATGGGGTACTCAATTCTAGAAAACCCCTCAATAAATCAACAATAATAACTTGCCAACCCCATAAAGGACCAAATGTTTGCTACATTTTTAGGAACAAGCCAATCTAAAATGCTTTTAATCTTTTCGGGGTCGACAACAATACCTTCGGAAGATATCACATGCCCTAGATATTGTATTTGTTCCTTAAAAAAGTCACATTTACTGAATTTGGCAGAGTTGATTCTCTCTTAAGGTTTGGAGAACAGCCCTCAGATGCTCCTTATGTTCTGTTGCATTCTTTGAGTAAATCATAATATCATCAATGAAAATTAGAATAAACTTGTCCAAGTAGGAATGGAAAATCCCATTCATCAAACTCATAAAGGTTGTCAGAGTGTTACTCAACCCAAACGGTAACACAATAAACTCATAGTGGTCATAACATGTTCTAAACGTTGTTTTACATAGATCCTCATCTTTAATGCGAATTTGATGATACCCCGATCACAAATCAATTTTAGAGAATACAGAGGTGCCTTTCACCTAGTCAAACAAGTCATCTATTTGAGGTAAAGGATATTTGTTTTTGATGTTTAACTTGTTTCACTGCCTATATTCAATACAAAGTCTTAGTGTTTCGTCATTCTACTTAACAAATAACGCAGACATTCCCCAAGGTGATACACTTGGTCGGATGTACCCTTTATCAAGTAATTCGTGTAGTTGCATTTTGAGTTCAGTCAACTCAGGAATACTCATACGATGGGTGTCTTTGACACTGGGGTAACTCCAGGAATAAGTTCTATGGTGAAGTGAATGCTTCTTTTTAGAGGTAACCCAAGTATGTCTTTTGTAAATACATCAATAAACTCTTGAACAACCGGTATATCTTCAAAATCTGCCAATTTATCCTTTGAGTTGGTATACCCAACCTGTACCGCGTATATTTGATAACCCTTGCGGGCACATTTCTTTAACTGGTTAGTGGTGATTGACTGCAACTTAATAATTCTTTTAATACCCTGTATTTCCTGTTCATTTCTTTCCTCTGTGAGGAATTGATGGTTTTATCCTTACAATTTACTAAGGACCAATGTCCTTCCAACCAATCCATTCAAATTGATACATCATAAGAACTCAAAAGTAATATATTTAAATTTACTTTGGTGGGTTGTCCTGCAACTTCTACAAGGCAATTTTCTACCTTGACTGTCACTCTACGTTTTTTCCCTTGTGGCTAATTGCACTATGGCACAAGGTTTTAAATTTCATACTTGATAATTGACATTTTTGGACTATTTTTGGACTAAGATAACTAAGACTTGCTCCAAGGTCAATCAAAATAGACACAGTTTGGTTAGCTATCTTACCTTCAAATTCCACCATAGCAGGCTGATACTCTCCCTGATGATCCTCCAAGGTAGCATTGATCTTGGTATGTTTCTGGCCATGACTCTAACTGTGGAAGCCCCCTGAACACTTTTTGTAATTCCATTTCTGACGCGATGATGAAAATTCTTGCAGTAGTGGGGTTCCCTAGACCCCCAACACTGCAGAGGCAGTTTTGGTGGATGTCCGAGTTTTTCCTTATTATGAGTTTATGTTGTTTTGGCTTCATCCAAGTTCTGGTTCCACTACTGAAACTTTACAAAGGTTCCTCCCCTTGTTTTTCTGGGTACATGCTTCATTCCCCCTGATTTGTTACCCTTAAAATTGCTTGAAAATCCCTTCTGTCCTCTTTTCCCCGATCATCTCTTATTACCTTCACCTTTCTGTCGCATCTGCTGATAACATATACAATCCTTTTGAATAGTTTCATCCATTGTTTTGGGGTTATCGAAGTTTGTTCGTTGTTTCATATGAGTAGGTAAACTACTTAGGAAGTCATTGTGCCTTCGCCTTATCTTTTCGTATATATATGGAACGTAGAGTAGTAGGGAAGTAATTTGGCTATAAACTCATCCATTGACTGTTGTCCCAACCTTAAGTCATGGAATTCTTTCACTTTCTCATCATAGAACCTTTTCGTCAAGTATTTATCTTTGAAATATTTCTGAAAGGTATCCCAAGTTACCCCTTGCTCGTCTGCGTTTCGAACTGTCTTAATCTCCTCACTAAAGGGTGGCTTTACCTTGCAATTGGTAGACAGTCAGTGGGGCCCTTAAATGATCATCATATTCGTATGTCTAAAAATACTGGTTCATATTAAAAACCCAAGATTTTGCAGCTTCTTCTGCTTCACCATCAAACAATGGAGGTTTTATTTTCTTAAACTCTCCCTGTAACTCAATTCTTGGCTTCTTACTCCCTCTACCTCCGAAAGTATTCCCAGATTCTGCCTCATTATTATTTATTCGAGTTTCCTCAATTTCCAGAGGACCGCTTTGTTGTTGCCTTGTCTCCTCTCTGTGTCTGTTGTGTGCACTAGGATTTGGATCCCTCATATTCTGTTGGTCCAAGAGACTTTTCAGGTTTCTCTCTTGTTCTAACCTCAGTCTCTCATTGTTAGCGCACAAGTTCATCATTTCTACTCATAGCTGTTGAATAGTATCTAGTAATACAACATTCTCATTTGTCCTATTTTCCCCCAACTGAACCCACATTTCTGGGTTAGCTGGGGTAGTTCCTCATCCCCTTCCCATATTATTCCCCTTTTCTCCACTCTATGCATTTAAACATTTGGTTATTAACAATTTTCTTGCCCAAGGCCACAAAGTTTGAACCTGTACCTTTGATACCATTTGTAACATGTAAACCTTAAACTTATAAGTTAATACACACAAAAAAAAAGAAGAAAAATACCTTTTTAAATAGAATGTACCAGTCCTTAATATGCGATCACCATCCCATCTAATCACAGTATAACAATATGTTATATGATATGTGTATATAGGTAATCAAAGGTGGAATATAATATGAGTCGCATGTGATTTTAATGTGGCATCATTTGTTAACCTTATGCCTTAACCCGAACCTTAGATTTAATGCTCAAAGTATCGAGAAGGGTACATGATTTACAATTGGGTCTCACCACAACGGATAACTGGGCATCCAACAGTCATTGATTTCACAAGGGTTGATCAAACAACAGGAAATCACTTGCAAATGGTTAGGGTTCTAGTCACGAGTACCCTTGGCCTCAGTTTGTCATTTGTCTCATGTTCTACTCTCGGACCACGCTCTGCAACTTGACGCTAATGCAACCTCTAATAAGGGTTAATCCACCAGGTTTTGGGTGATTCTTCCACCAGACTTGCACTATTCATGGTATTGTTCTTTGTTCTCACTGTTCATTCTTCTGTCGCTCGGATCTGTAAAGGTTTTTGTCCATGTGGTCTCTTCAAATCTGGGTGGAGTTTGGAATGCTCACCTGTATAATTCGATTATTTTAAAAGTCATTTGTTCTTATTCACTGCACACGACTCAGATTTTGTGTCTATTTTGCTCTTATTTGTTCTATGGTTCTATCCTATGCAGGTACCCTTCCTCCGACAAGCTTATCTGATCTAAAGAAACGACGTCTCTGGAATCAAGTCTTGAGGATGGAGTTTCAGGGTTTTGGGAAACCAAAACCTCTTGACATCGGTAATTTTGCCATCCATTCACTTTCTTTCCAGTTACTCATATTATTTAACTGGTTTAGATACAAACTCTCTTAGGGTTTTTACCCTCTGCATGGTTTTCCACTTGTAGGCACACCTTCACAGGGGTTTCGGATGGTGGCTTCCAAGCTCCGATCTCCTCAACTCCAGGTGCCTATTTGTTAACTTGCGACCTATCGACATATAGGGTTTAGGTTTGTTTCTGCTGAAGAGTTACCTTGAATGTAGCAACGTTTTGTTTTAAAAGGTCCCTTTGTCTTTTCGTTTAAAGCAGAGTTCTCTGTAGCAAGGGTTCTTTGTATAGCTACTATGTAAGGTATATGAGGCCTTTAATTGATATTCTTAATTTTACAGTTCCTGTATAAATCTCTAGTTTTTGGCTCAGTAATACTAAGGTTTAAAGTCGGATATTATGAGTTCTTTTTTGTATACAGTCCTAATGACATGGTTATAATGAATCTTGTTCTGCTCATGATTATTACGGTTATACTGAATCTCGTTCTATTCATGATTATTATGGTTACATTTTCACATTTTTTATAGTTTGGTATGCAATATTTAAAAATCTTCTATACATAATAGACTCTCTTTTAAGTAACAAATTGATGCTCCAGTTTGAGTTTTTCTTATGCTCATCATTATACATGCTACAACTATTACTACAGTCAACATTTCATTATTTACTTTCTTTAATATATTTAGGGTCATTAGTGGATTCTGAAGTACTTATCTATGCATAGTCATGTAGGGCACTGGATCGAGTCGTTGCCGAGGTGACAACGCGGTCCTAACCCCTTGTTATGATCTTGTGCATTGCCAAAATATTTTCAAAATTACACCTTTGTTTTAATAAAACCCTTGGTTCATCAAACACAACAACACTACATTTCTGATATTCAATTACTTCTCAAGGTTATATTACATGCAACGTACTTGTATGCTTTAGTTGTTTTCTGGTTCAAATTCCTTGTATTATTGTTTTCTAGGTTTACTATTTTCTTGGTTCCAAGCTCTAACAATATTTCCCTATTCATTGTCCTAGTTGGTTGCAGGGTTTATTAATTTCCGTTCTTTCATTTATCCCCTTTACTTCCTAAGGCAATGTTTACAATGACACAAAATATTGCCCCATTTTCCTACCAGTCTGCAACTGGAGAATGTAAAACAAAACTTAAAATATTTACCAATCACTTTCAATTATGAACACTAGCAAGATATAAATTCTAGAATTTATTGACGCGGTTTCAACCTTAACTTTAGTAAGTACTCATCCATGCAAATGTACAGGTTAAAGACCAATCCTAAATACTTATATGTTCTTTGAAATTTCCCCAAATTCAACAGGGTGAGACCTTCTCCACCCAACTGTAAGAAGGGAAATAATGTCCTCTTCTATCCCTGAGCTTCCACTCTAGAACAGTAGGAAATAGTTCTAGTTATTCTTGAATCCAGCTACAGACCTCAAGACTACAATCCAGTCTTTCAACCTTTGATTCCTTTCCATAATGAGGTGATCCACTAGATCAAGTCCCGCTGCGGACGCTCCTTCTGTTACTTCACTTCCACTTCTTTTTCAAAATAGATTGAACCCCTTTATTTCCAGCGAGATCTCCTTTTATCTCCAGGAAAGAAAGGTATAAACGTTTTAACTATTCCTAACTGCCTGGAGGTTGGAATTCATTTCAGGTCTCCCTTCTTGAATTCTGAAATTTCATAATATATATAGAAAGAAAAACAATATTATTGCCATTTAAATTATCCATCCAAAATGTCATTGGACTTTCCAGAGTCCCATTTACCAACAAAATAAAGTAGTTCTGACTGCTATTTAGAAGGTGTTACACAACAAGAGCTATCAAATTTCCTTGAATATTTGGGATTGAACACTCAAGATAAATCGAAATCCTTACATGAAAATTCCACAACACATAAAATTTGTTCCCATTCCAAAAGACCCTTAAAATCCAAATGTATTTGCATCCCATTCTCAACTTAGTGTCATTTTTACTTTGGTTGGATTCTCATTATCCCTGGAGAGTTTCCTTTCATCTTTTCTCCAACTTGGATCCAACCCAAGTTTTTTGGTGAATCTAACATGTTACTATTCTTTAGTTGACCTCTATTGGCAATTTCATCCTTTTGATTCAATGAAGGCTCTTCTACATCTACCTTATGATCCCAAGGAGTTTTTCGAACTTGTTTTTTTGAGGAAACACACTTAGGGGTAGAATTCTCGCCCTTGTCCATTATGGAATGTTCAACCCCTGAAGTCTTTTTTCCAAAATAATTTTCCAAAGAAGCATTTGGATTAATAGGTTTCACTAAGTTGTCAAAAACTTCCACACCACTACCCATCTTTACTTGATTTTCTACTGAAAATCCTTGATCTTTAGGAAGATCTATCTTGAGCTTTATTTTTTTTTATCCTTCTACAAATTGAACTCATTATGGAGAATTGGGGAAATATCCTCCTTAAATATTGTATAATGATCTAAATTGGTGCCCTCCCACCATCTTGGTTTTCAACCTTTTTTCTTTGTTTTATTCTTCCCATCTTTGGGACAAATTTTAAGGGAATGCTCAACTTCATAACAAGCTCTACAACGAAAAAAAAAAATTGTAATCCAATTTTTGCACCCATAAATAGTTAGGACATGGTAATTTCAATAGGAAATCCTTTGTTATAATCCATTTTCACACACATGTGAGCATATGTAGGCTTCATGCAGTATTTAGTGTCATCACCTTGACAATAGAATATGTCTAAGGCATTACCAATTGTTGTCAATGAAGAAAGATTCCACATATGCGAAGGGAGGTTGGGGAGCATTACCCATACCAAAGCTGTATATATTGAAGCCGAAAGAGGGTCGAAGGAGGGGAACCAAGGTTGCAAATAAATCCTACATTGCCCTAGAACCACAGACTAGATTCAATAATCAACACCCAATCTTCAGCGTTGTTGAAGACTGCGACAAAGAATCCTCTTGCCAAAAGGTAGTTATTCAAATCATCAAAGATTAACAACTTCTACTGCTAAAAATTACAAGAGTAGAGATCGACTAGCCTCTCGCATAGGCTGTTAAACCTTCAAATTAAGCCAAAGTTTGAGAAAAATTTCACCTCACTTAGAGCTTCAGTCATTAATGGGACCTCTATAGAAGGGGCTTCATAAATAAACATCCCAGAGAAAGAGGAATTAGAGTTCGAGTTCACAATATCATGAAAGGAAGGAGGAGTTGCAGCCTTAATAGCACCCTTTTAGGCATTACTAGAACCAAATACAAATCTTAGCCCATCGTCGAGGAAACCGAGGGTAGAATCCAAGAGGATGCAACACACTTAGAAATAAGAGATATGGAAGCCAAAAGTGAACTCGTCACCAAGGAAGACTGATATGACTTAATAACAAAAGATTTACACTTGGATCCAACCACGAAGGAAGCCATGGTGGAAGGTAAGACTATCATAGAGGGAGAAACAAAGGAGGTCGATTTACCCACAACAAAGAATGCATAAACTGGGCCCTCTATAGAAATAGAAAGGGGATTTGAAACAACATTAATAGAGAAGATGTCCATCTGAAAATTTGAAGCGCAAAAGGACAAGTGGTTAGCTAAGGCCAAACCATAGCCATCGCAACAAAAAAACCATGCACAAGAGCCATCCCAATAGATCCACAACTTCAATTTTTTCACCATCAACTATACATATTAATCAAATGAAATAAAATCAAAATAATAATCTATTATTTTTATTTTTAATATGATATCCCCTCTATAACTTCTTTTTATTTTAT